>PVKA01002540.1:0-68425 GCA_004027165.1 Ctenomys sociabilis | reverse complement strand
CACCCACCAAAATAAAAAAACTTGAATTAATAATCAAAATCTTTCTGCCCCATAGTTTCACTAGAACATCTGACAAAGGACTTTAGGAACTCATCATAATATTTCTCAAACTTGTCCAAAGAAATTGAAGTGTAGGAAAGTTTCTAGTCTTCAGTGAGTCAGCAGTACCATGAAAACAGAGCCAAAATTACTAGAAGGAAACTACGTAGAATTATTTAGCACCCCCACCAAAAGACATTGCTTGAAACATTGCTTAAAAATTGCAAATTGATTTTGGCACCATATTGAAAGGATTATATACTATGAAAAAAATGGAAATTATTTCTGAGAAGAAACGATGTCTTAACTTATGAAACTGGATCACAATAATACACCCCACTAAAAGAAAGAACAAGAAAATACTCAATTACCTGTAGCAATGCTGAGAAAGCATATTACAAAATTTCGTATATTTTCATGAGAAATAGTCAACAAACTGGAAACGGAATATAACTATCTTCACATAACAAAAACCATATGTGAAAGACCCAGAGGCTGTTCTTAGAAAAAACCTTTTCTCTGAGGCCAAGAAGAAAACAAAGATGTCTAATTTGCTACCTCTTCCCATTATAGTACGACAGATCCCATCTGGGAATATACATTCACACCACACACATTCTAGAAAAAGAAGGAATGACATTATTTCTATTTAAAAATGGAATGATTAGGGCCTGTGAGATAGCTCAGCAGACTAAGCGTCTGTTTCAGCAAGCACAGGGAAGGGCATTCTGTCCAGGCACCTCACATTGCACCAGCCCCATCCCCGGGGGTGCTGAGCCAGCCACGGAGTCTGGGCACGGTGGTGCACACCTATAATCCCAGCGCTGGGAAGGCTGAAAACAGGACGATCACTACAGTTGAGACCCTGTGCCAAATACTAAATAAATAAATAAACAAATAAGGCATAGTTTTATGTGTGTAATTACTAAAGATTGCAACCCTTTCCTACACATACAACAAAGCAAAAAATGTCAAAATTATTAAGTTAATTCAAAACAATAGAAAAATACAAAGTCAACATATTAAAAAGTATATTATTATATACTAACAGTGAATAATTTATAAAGGCAATTATGAATAAATTTCCACTTACAATACTATATATATATAATAAAATATTTAGGAATTAATTTAACCAATGTGATTAAAAACTTACAGAATAAAAAATCTGCAAATAATAATGTATAGAATTGAGGTGATCAATCTAATTAAATATGTAGAAGACCTAACATTGTTAAGATACGAGTACTACACAAAATGATGTACAGATTCAATATAATCTTTACCAAAATCCTAGTAAGATCATTTTTTAGAAATAGAAAATGTCAATGTAAAGCGGAATGTAATAAAGATCTTAGAAGCCAAAACCATCTTTATAAAGAACAAGGAAGAATTACAATTCTTGTCCTCAAAATTTAATAAAAATAACAATAGTGAAAACAGTGTCATATCATCAGGGATACACAAAGAGCAGTAAAATATGATAAATAGGACAAAAGCAAACTTGCACATAAAAATCAAATTGTTTTCGACAAGTCTTCCACAACCATTTGCTGAAGGAAATGGCAGGGCGGGCTGGCCTTGAATACCCTCTGTAATCTAGTCTGCCCTTAAACTTGTGGTGCTCTTCCTGCCTCATCCTCACAAGAATTGGGCTTGCAAACATGTGACCCAGGGCTGGCACCATCCACTGTTCAAGGTTTTGTCTTGTTTTGTTTATTCTTACAGGGATCTAAATGAGGGCCTTGTGTTTGCCAAGCAGACACGTACGCTCCTGGGCTATCTCCCCAGCTCTTGGCATTGTTCACTGTTAAGGCAGAAAATATCTCTGCAACGTTCGACTGCTCATAATAGTTCATTCACACACACACACAAAATCTATGATGCATGGTTCTACTTATATGAAGTACTCAGGCCAATCAATATCATAGGTACAGAAAATAAGAGTGGTAGCTGCGAGGATGTCGGAGGTGGGTAGTAATCGACTGATGGATATAAAATTTCAGTTTTACAAGACTAAAAGAATTATGGAGATGGACTGGGGGACAGTTGAACAACATTATCACTTTATTATAATATCACTAATCTGTCCCCTTAAAACACTTGCGGTAGTATATGAGATGTAATATCTATTTTACCACAGCAAAAACCAAACCAAAACAAACAAAGATCAAAGAGAATAAAAGTGTTAAGTTTTACAAGTGTAAAGAGGAGGGAGATTATACTATCTTGGATTGGTAGTAAAGAGAAAAATTGAGAAAGTAATTTGAGCTCTTCATTGTGGAAGTATGTAGTAATAATTAAAAGTTCCAAACCTGAACTCTGCTAAAGTGTGGCCCTTTTTTAATGTAGCAAGGGTTTTTCTGAAGGCTCATATAAGTGAAAATTTACTGAATATTTTGTTCAGGATGCTGCTGGTGTTGGTGGTAGGGATGGAAGGTGGGAGACTTGAAAAAGGCCTAAAAATTATTGAAGGAATAAAAAAAAAAAGTGTTTTAGTGCAGGCTCAGGAAAACAGAACAAAACTGAGGAGTCTTCTTTATTTTATAGTAGAGTTTACAAGGAGGAAAATTTAGGAGGGAAGAAAGATAAATTCTTATCAATGAACTTTCTCATGGCATAGAGTTTATAGTTTGAAAAGGTTTATTCTGTCATGTATTTGAACAAGGAATTTTAGTGTGGCTTTACTTATCTTCATGGTACAAAAATTGTGATCGTAAAAAACCCAAAAATGTATGGTTTCTCACAAAGTACACTTGAGAAGCCATGTTTTGCAGATTCCTTCACTGTCATGGAATTTGGAGACATTAGTCAGCTTTCTATTAATGAGATTATGAGGAGAAAATGTTATTTTGGTTCAAAGTTTCAGAGGTTTGCAGAGCATGATAGTTTGGCGCCTCTGGTTTTAGTCATCTGGAGAAGCAGCATATTGTGGCAGGGGCGAAACTGCCACCTCTCAGCCAAGAAAAGCAAAGCAAAAAAAAAAAAAAAAAAAAAAAAAAAAAAAAAAAAAAAAAAAAAAAAAAAAAAAAAAAAAAAAAAAAAAAAAAAAAAAAAAAAGAAAGAAAGAAAAGCAAAACAAATGAAGACACCAAGACTTCACAGTTAACGGACCACACCCAAAGAACTCAGAACTTTCTGCTTCTCCTTGCAGTGGTACCTTGCTTGTTGAACTCAATGTCTTCCAAATTTGTGTTTGAACATTGAAAATTTCAAGAACTGAATATTTTTTTTTCCAGAAGAAATAATCAGAAACAAAATAACTGGATCTAAGGGTCAAAAATTACACTTTCAAATTCATTTTTTCAGAATTTTAACAAATGTCACAGTGATTTCTTTTCTTATCACCATGCTTCTCAGTTTTCCTCTTAGCTTTATGAAGGCATCACTAAATTTCTTAGTCCCAGGAATGTGATATTTTACACAAATGTTACCAACTTCACACACGCAAGAAAACACAATGAAAAATGTTTTAATGCTTTAACACAAACTCTATGTGTTTCTGGGGGAGAGATGTCATTTTATTGAAAAGTCACTCCTTTGTTTCCCCAGTGAGTCCTGACACGTGACTCCCTCCCAGACCATACAGGTTCTTTGGGTGGGATTTCAGTTTGACTATGAAACAACATTATGAACACCTAGTAGACTTTGCGAACTTTCCTGTTTGAGTAGTGGAAATATGGAGCTTGGAGTTATTTGAGTTATTATTACACCTATTAGTGTTTTCACATCAGTAGTGCCAGCCTGGGATATAGGCTTTGGGGAAACATTTAAAATCCAAGCCCACCAGATATTAAACCTGAAAGATTTTTTTCCTCTCCATGTCTGAAAACAGTATTCTTTAATATCTCAGTGTGCTCATAGGAATCAATAACAAATTTCGGATGAGGAATGTTAACTCCGAAAAGTAAAGTGTTCCTAATATTGCTACACAGGTTTAATGCAATCCTGATCAAATTATCTGTAGAACCAGAAAGAAACAAAATATTCCTAAAATTCATTTGGCATCAGAAGAGACCTAGAATAGCAAAGGCAATTCTGGACAACAAAGTCAAGGCAGGGGACATCATATTCTCTGACTTGAAATTATACAACAAAGCTACTGTGAGAAAATCAGCATGGTACTGGCAATAAAGTAGACCTGAGGATCAGTGAGCCAGATTAGAAAACAACTACAAATCCACTCAGCCACCTTATCTTTGACAAAGGAGCCAAACATTTTCATTGGAAGAAAGATAGCTTCTTTAAAGCATGGTGCTGATAAAACTGGCTGCCTACACACCAAAATCAAAAAGTTGGCCCATGCCCGTCACTATGCAGTAAACCAGATGAATCAAATATTTAAATATTAAAACAAAAACTCTAAATCTCCTGCAAGGGAAAGTAGGTAGAAATTTTGAAGATATAGGTGTGGGCAGAGAGTTTATGAATGAAAAGAAAACTGCATAGGAAATACCTCCAAGAATCAACAACTGAGATATCTTCTTATTAAAAACCTTTACACATCAAAAGAAATCGCTGATAGAGTGAAAATAAAATCCATGAACTGGGGAGTAATAGTCAACTGTCCCTCAGACAAAAGAGTATCTAGAATATATAAAGAATGAAAAAAAGCCCCCCCAAAATTCAGACTTAATAAAAATACTCGTCTGAGATGAATATACACTTCTCAGATGAAATACAAATAGAAAATAAGAAATGAAAAAAATGCTCAGGATAATTGGTCATCCAAGAAATGCAAATTAAAACAATACTGAGATTCCATTTTACAGAAAGAATGGCTATCATGAAGAAGTCAGCCAATAACAAATGCTGATTGGACCGTGGAGAAAAAGGAGCCCTTCTCCAGCATTATTGGAAGTGTAGACTGGTACAACCACTGTGGAAATCAGCAAGGAGTTTGTCAAAAATCTAGGATTAGAGGATCCATTTGACTCTGCTCTGCCCCTCATGGCTTCCTTGCCAGAAGAATTAAAAACAAATAGCAATATATGTGCACTATGTTCAGAGCAACACAATTTGTAGTTAAAAACAACCTAAATACCAACATTGGAGGAATGAATAATAAGAAAAAGATGTATTTTTATGCGGAGGAGTACTACTCAACTCAAACAAAGGATAAACTCAAGACTTGTATAAGTCAATGGATGCAACCTGGAACACTAACTACTTACATGTGAAATAAATCAGACTTGTGTGCAAACATTCACTGTATCACCAAAGTGAGATAAAATCTAAATTATATGATAGGCCTCGGGAAATGGAAAGAAAGTCTTCAACAGAAAATGGAAACTAGGATGAGCATGAGGAAAGGACAGTAGGAAAAAATAATAAAAGTGCAAGCCAGTTACACTCTCCACCTCTCATAATTCATTAAAATGGAAGGTTTGTCCTAATTCGATTGCAGAAATTCTTAACCTTATATCTTGTTCCCAGAATAACTACTTTAAAGAAAACATGTAATGAGATATTAAAATTCTGTCTGAACTTCGTAGTTAAGCCCTGTATCAAAATAAAAATAAAAATAAAAAAGATTCACTGTGGCTGTCAGCACCAGTGGAAAAATGACAACATTAAAGTCACTTACTAGCAACAACATGGGACAGTAGTTAACTATGGTGTCAACTTGTATGCGAAATACCTAGCTAACAGTTTAACACAGTTCTGGGTGTATCTGGATGGTTAATTTACTGAAAAGGGAAGACCCACCTTGAGTGTGGGAAAAACCACAAAGCAGGTTTGTAGCCTCAATGAAGTAAAAAGGAAAAACACAGAATACTCTGACTTCTGGTTCATTAGAGGAACCCCAATCTTTACAAGTATCTTTGGATTCTGTCCTGAGAAATGCAGCATGAACTATGCAGACCACCAGGGCCGACTCTAGGCTTCCAGCTTCCTGATACAGGCCTGCATGGGCTTTGCACTCTTGCCTGGGGGCTGTGCTCACCAGTGGGCACCAGCCCTTTTGCCTTGCTCCACTTCTGACCCTGCAGGGTGTCCTTGTCAGCCTACCTTGTAAGTCCTTCGTATATCACATATAAATGCCTCTATTCTTCTAGTGAACCTAACTGATAAACACTAGATCCCAATCTAGGATTTGAGGCCTTCAAATTTAGGACTCTTTCCACTCTGAGTTCCAGCCAAGGAAAATAGTAGAGAAAACTGAACATATTTGGAAACTGTGATAGATATACAGTCAGTCCATGTTACAGACAAAACCTTGTAAAGCTGCAAAGAATTTCCTGCTCATAAAGATCCATTATTGGAATAATGCTCCATTAACACTATTTTGAATTTCTTCTCCATTTTTTTTAGCAAAGACTCCACACTTTTCCTTGTTGGCATTGGGCCCTGCATGCATTTATTTGATACAGTAACTCAGGTTTCACAAATCTAGAATGTAGTCTAGCATGAGGCAACTGCACTAAGCTTTTGGTCGTGGACACATGAAACATGCCTCTTAAGCGAGGAAATATAAAAGCAGTAATGCTGTAACCTGATCATCAAATAGAAAAGATCCATAGCTAAATATTACTCAGAAAAATGACAGGGCTGGGGGAACCAAATATTCCATGTTACTCTGATTCTGCTAAGCAATTAAAAAAAAAAACACGATTATTTTCTGGCCTCAGTTTGTCTGTCCTCTGTGTGCTATTTTCTAGAAATAGAAACAAAATCTTCATCAACTATAATGAGGAAAGAGGGAATACGTGTTATAAGCTGGAGCATATGACATGAAATTGTCATTTAAGACAGCTCATTTGCTAACATCTCTGTGGCACTGTGCGGTTTGGCAGGAGTTGCAGTTATTAAAGCATGGGAGTTCTTCACAGAGAAATAGGAGTCCATATTTAGTCTCTGCTGCCTAATATCTATGACCATTAATTAATGATTTAATTAAAACACTTGAGTATTGATTCATCTATTAAAAGGAGACAATACTCACTGCTTTTCAACATTGCTTTATAAATTAAAACGCAATATGGTATATGGTATGGTATTAATCCATAGTATGAAACTACTGAAGGATATTTATACTATTAGTAATATATTAGAATCTAGTGGAATTGAGATCCTTTCTCCCACGGGGCTTGTTCTTGAGCTCTGAAATATTTCCCAGACTTCCTGAAAGGATTAGTAACCCTTCTGAATAGAATGGAAGGACAGGGAAGAAACATTTATATCCTCCAAATGGGATCCATCCTCTTTTCCGAGCCAGGACTTTGCCCAGCAAGACCTGCTATGCATATTCACAGCATCCAGCAGCTTGTTCTGTCATGCCCTGAAGATGAATTGTTGCACAGGCCCCCGACCTCCCACTCACAAGCTGTCCGCTCCTCTACCAGAGCCTGACTGGGATGGTGGCAGGAGGTGTAAAGGGATGTTTAGGGTTGGAAGGAGGCTGGGATGGAAACAGATGGTGGTTTGGCAGAGTGATTAAAATGCTAGATATCTATTTTAATGAATTGCCTATCCAGCAGATGAAATATTGCAATAGAGAGGCCCTGTCTTCTCAGCCAGTAATTGCAGACTTATTTAGAGGGTGTGCTTGTTATCAGTGAAGCCAGTGTTTCCCTGTCCCTTTGAATGTCATGGAATGTAGAATTACATGGGGTGAGAAAGACATTTAGACAAGCAAGAAGAAGTAAGGATCAGCTTCTTCCAAAACTTGTCCCAATCTGAGAGGTATACCAAGTAGTTCAAATTTCTGTGTGATTTCTGGTGAGTTACTTAACTTATTTCAGTTTTCTTTGTTTGTAAGGAATATATATCTGGCAATCCTGTTTCATAGCTACTACCTGAAGTTCAAATCTTAAGTTTCTTTGAAGGAAATAGACTATCATAACCATTAAACCTGTTGTAAAATGACCAGCAGGAAGCCAAAACAACCCAATGTATTAACTGTTCACCTTCAGGATCAGAATAATTTTTTAAATACAATTAGTAGATAATATTTTCACCTGAAAATTTGAAACTATTATTACTAATAAGCATTCATTGCCTAGCCCTTATCAGGAAGACAGAAACACACTGTGATTTCCCTGCCTGCAAGTGAATGTGTATTTATATATTGATTAATACTATTAATGCAGAACAAACGAACCAGAACTAGAAATCCCAGTTACTGCTGGATTCCAGATCTGGGGGCTAAGGTGAATCTCTTTGGAGTTTCATGTTTCTAAATTGTCTCTTTCCTACACAGGCACTGTAACTTTTGAAGGATCATTTTGTCAGCAAACAGATTTTTCATAACGGCAATACATTTTTTATGCATCTCAGTCAGCTGCTTGACTTGTGAAATGGGAATTGCTGAACATATCGGAAGAGTACTGGGGTTCAAATGTAAAGGACGTGCAAGTACTTAGAAAATTATAAAGCATTAAAATGCAATTATGGAGTAGTCAGTTTTGTTATAATTTTAAAGTTTTCAATTGATAAATTTGAAACGATATGAGTGAAAGCAAGAGATTATTTCTAGCTACTATTTGAAGGTTTGGTTTTAGTTATTACTTCCTAGAAAGACAGCAAACACAACTATGCTATGATACATGAAATTCTTTTAGGGTCAATGAAATAGCTCAGTGGACTAAAGTGCCTACTTAGGCAAGCGTAGGCAAGCCCAGGAACTGGGGTTTGATTGCCAGCACCACATGCCACACCGGCCCAACCCCCAGAGCCCTTGAGCCAGCCAGAGTCAGAGAATGGTGCCTCATGCCCAGAATCCCAGCACTCAGAAGGCTGAAAGCAGGATCACCAAGAGTCCAAACTGTGTAGTAAGACCCTGTAATGACCAAATACATTAAAAGAATAAATAAATAAAAATTATTTTAAATAGTAGTAGTGCTGTTCTCTTCAGTCTTGATCTGTCTTGTGGAATATTATTATTCTGTCAGTCTTTTGTAGGGAGCAGTAATGCATAATTTTTTCTTTTGTTTTTTTATCTTTTTAATTTCTTATAACTCTTGTTATTGTTTTGCTTTATTAAAGTCAATTTTACACTTTTATATGTAATAATCCAAACAACAAATTTATAATACAAAACAAATTTGTAATAATTTGTAATACAGAAACAAATTTGTAATAATTTGTAATATAGAAGCCATTGTTGAATTAAAAGAAATAAGGTACAAAGGTCTGTAATCACATACATTTTATGATCACTTTGACTGAAGTTTTCTTCACATTATTTTGCCAGTCTCAACACAATACAATTTCTTGAGTGGGTAAGAAAAAATTGAATTTATAGCTAATGGGGTGGCAATTTCACACAACCTGGAGTAGATCCCTGAGAATATGTTCCATGCATGCTAACAGTATGAACTTAAAGTCTACTCAGTTAAGTGAGTGATAAAATTTTAAAGGTTATTATTTTCAGTGATAACACTCTTAAAATCCTAATGGTTCCATTAGATGGATAGGGAGGTTTTGTTTGAAAATAGCTTTGATGTCATCTTCTGCATGATGTGACATGACAATAAAGATAACCTTCACCTCAGAGTCATAGCAGCCCCAAGGGTGCAATGAGATTTATGATACAGTGTTGGCAGAGAGCTATTAGGACACAATAGTCACATAAAATAGTTCAAACCTCAATCTTGTGACTGAAAATCATGCCCCTATTCCATTGGTTTTGAGACATATAAATGGAGTAGTTTTTAAATATATCTGAATTATTCAATATGTCTTAGCTTTTAACTAAAAGATGTATAAAATTTAAACTAAACAATAAAGTACTATCATCACTGATGTTTTTCAATAGTATCCTTGTAGTTGGATATAATATAGTTTTGATTCAGGATATGTACTAATATTATATATATAATATATATATATATATTATAAATATATATATATATATTTATCCAAAGAGTCAGATACAAAGAAAAAAAAAAAGAGTACAGGAAGTCTGTCTACAACACTAAAGGTCAAAGAATCCAGGGTTTGCATCCTAAAGTAACATTCTGCATGAGTCCAGCTAAAGACCTACAGCTCATACAACAATGCTTCCCACAAGTTCAGTGGGAGGCCTAGAGCCCATGAGCACATCTTAAACAGGTCTGTCACATGAACCTATGATTGGAAGATTCAAAGTTCAGTGGTCAAAACTAGAAAGTTTCTGTCAGTGAGATGAGGGATCTATGCTAGCTGGCAGAGGGATCAGCACTGCAGCCAGGAAGGGACACTCAAAGTACAAACTAGAGCTCCCCCAAGATGTGCCACAGCGAACCTCAGCAACATTAAGATCCCAGGGTCCTCTGAAGATGAGAGAAGCTGAGTTCTCATCAGAAAAGCCAATGTACTGGCTTCTCTAGGAGACTGAACAGTGTACCATCTTCCCTTCTGGAGCCAGGAATCAATGCTAAAATTAAGAACCAGAGCTCGCCCAAAGTGAACTGTAGCCGTTCTCAGAAACAGTAAGTTACAGAGATCCTTTACAGGGGGAGCAACTGAGTTCACCAGGCAAACCAGGATGACAAGGTTATCCAAGAGAACCAACAGCAGCCTTAGCAAAACCAACAGCTCCAACACCCAACAGCTTCTAAACTTCTCCAGTTCTGCCTCCTACACTGCCATCAGCAATCCTCAGCTGGACTCCCAGACCCAGTACCACATTAGTTCAGTTCTGCTGGGTGTAGCAAGCTGAACACTAGTTCTCAATTCATCACAGTCTATTTAATAAATTGGGTTTAACTGAGATATCCAGTTGTTTGGGAGTTGTAAGAAAAATCATCTACTTGGTGAGAATTTAGAGGGAAGATATTTTCCAGCAGAGGATATTTGAAGGAGGGACAGTGTATTTGTTATTTTAGGTGACTTTTATCTTTCTGCTAATTGCATTTATCATTGGATCTAATAAGATATAATTTCTAATTGTCTTCTACTTGCTCTGTAGTTACTGCATAAGGTGGATAAAAGAAGTTCAGAAACTCTGAACAATGATAATTGTTATTGTATTGCCTTCTTATTTCATTATGAATATCAGGTAATGGAAATTTGGTTTATTTATAATTCACTCAATTGTAACCATAGAGGCCTGGGTCCTGAGAATTTTTTTTCAAACATTTTCTCAACCAGAAAATAGTTCTTTCCTTTGTAATATACTCCTACTATGTAATTATTACATATATATGGAGTATATTGTGATCGCATGTTAACATAAGTATACTCTATAAAGCCTTCAGACTTGAGCTGTGATTCAATTATCTTTTTCTACAATGTCTACTTTAGCATATGTAATAAAGTGGATTTATTTATATATACAATGCAAATTTATTCATTTAGAGAATGCTAATGTACTGAGTTTTTTTGAGTTGGCAAAGTCAACTGATATTTTGAGAAAGAAACAACAGATCCAAACAGATTTTATTATCACACGTTTATTATCACTACAATGTATCCTGATATACTAAAATTGAAAATTAAGTTTTTCTATCTGCATAGTCAAAAATTAATTAAAATGGTTTTTGCAGAAGACACGTGAAGACTTATAAGACTCATGCTAGAACAGTGTTGCTTAGATAAAACTGAAAGAAAGACAGGAGGTAAAAGTAGTAGGAACTTAAGTCTTTCCCAGCACTTGTTATCCAATCATATATAATAAGGGAAATACTTTCTGAAAGGGCTTCTCAGGTCAAATTGGTTTGTAAGACCCAGGAATAGCCTACATTCTCTAAATAGCTTATGATGTTTAATCAATTTTTTCAAGTAAAATACAAAAGAGATTTATGAACTAAACTTAATAATAAGAAAAATCAAACTAGTATGAATAAACAATGTGCTCACTAGTATTTGTGTTATAGAATCATAGGGCTAAGTGAAAATATGTGCGTAAGTGTGTGTGTGTGTGTGTGTGTGTGAATGTGTGCATTTGTGTATCATGTTAGAGAAGGTGCAGCTCGATTGAACTGGTGGATTTTTTAAAATTTCTTTATATATACTGTGAAATGGATGACTAGTCTAGGATGATGCTGTTCTCAACTGGGTTTCCAAAATTGCTCAAAAATTTTTTTGAAAATGTGTCATGGAGTCATCATCACCTCTTGCAGATATGCAGTGCAAAATCTTCCAGAGCTAAGGATCTAGGAACACAGAGGACATCTTCAGTCTATCTGTAGGACTTACAACAGAGCTTGATATACAAAGATTTTGTTTTTTTTTTCCCTCATGTGTGTGTTGTTTCATCCTCTTTCTGCCTATCCCTTTCCCCATCTTGAGAATTTTGACCTGGGGCATCTGTGCATGCATGTGCCTATGTGTGAGGGGGAGGGGAAGAGATCCTTTATCCCAGCTTGATATACAACAGCAACTCAATAAATGTTTGTGGAAAGAATGAAACATACCCTAGGACCATTGCATTCTGTAGCCATAAAATTGTCCACTTATCCACCGGACTGAAACTTCATTATCTTCAAGGCCCAGATTGCATCTTTTCTTCTAGAGTAGTGGAAGGAATGAATAAATGCCTTCCACATGATGAAAAGAATAATAAAGAAGAAAGAGGATACCATTTATTGAACCCCTGATATGTGCCAGCTTTCTAAATAAAGTCACTCTAATTCTTACAGTCTCTATTTAAAGCCTCTGGGCTGTTATTCTCCTTTGAAGAAACAGGGGTTCCCAAAGGATAATAATATGTCCAAATTGACATAAGAATTGACAGATTCAGGACTGGAAAATGGGTTTATCTGCTTATAAGTTGTACTTTTCTGAGTATGATGTATTCCTTTTCAACTGCAAAAAAGCATGGTAATATGCTAATTTAAATAAACATCATTTGCATTTTTGAGCTGCCGTGCAGCTCTCCAGATTGACAGTACTTACAAACTAAATGGAAAATAATACCTAATCCATAATAATTATAAATGTCTAATTCCATTTCTTAAATACCAGATAATTGATGAATAGTGTTGAACTAAAACTTTAGTAGGTGATAAAGGTTAAAACTTTTGACAGGGAATTGCATCTCAAGAAAACCTGACATGAATACGCAGTACTTTAAACCTTGAAAGGTTGTGTGGAATTTTTAGTTCAGCGTTTTTGTAATAAGAGCGATTTTGCACTTTAATGAAAGTTAAGAGGTGCTAACTGCTCTGGTTTCTTAAGACAGGGGATTACACCCAGCTATAAGGACTCAACTGGGATATTTCCACACTGAGATTATAAAAATTGGATTGTAGTAGGACAGGATATAACTGATAGATAGAAGACAGGTGTTCATATCCCAGTTATGTCCTTCAATAGTTAGCAGAACTGTTTTTACTTCTATATGTGATCTGGATTAGCATGTTTCAGATGTGAACACGGTCTTTACCACTTATTAGCAGTGAAATCCTGAATTAATAAAATACCTTTGTATATTATTTCTTTTATGACATGAGAATAGTAAAATAGTAATCTCTTAGGATGGGGGGACTAAATTAATCATTAAGAGCAATTGCACTATAACCTATCACAGAGGTAATGTGAAGTGCATCTGGGATCTGAAAAATATTTTGCTGTTTCAACACTATTTGAGAAGACACTTGGGATGGAAAAAAAAGCAGAAATCAAATCTTCTGTGGTTTACATTCCAATTGGAAAAACAATAGGAATGCATTATTTTAAGAAAGGAATGTGAGTGGCCATATGTTGAGGTAGGTGCTTTTGACACAGCTGTGTTGCTATAACAGTTATCAATAAAATTCAGAGAGCTCAGAGAAGGTTTTCTCTTTTTTTATGTACTTAGTACAAGTCTACAGGGTCTCACTAAACAGATGAGACTCATAGTGATCCTCCTGCTTACAGCTTCCCAAGTGCTGGAATTATGGGTAAGTGCCACCGTGCCCAGTCTCAAGCCTTGTCTCAGTGTGCCCCAATGGTGAGGCTGCCATGGCACCCTGGGCAACGAAATCCCCCTCTTCCTGCCCCATCCCTGTGTCTGCATAAGCAGGCGTTTTTATCCATCTGGCCAGCCCTGAGTGGGCTTCTTCAAAAGTTAGCTAGAATGCTATTTGTCCCTGAAATAGGGACATGGCACATTGATGGAGAAAATAACGTATATCATACATAAGAGGATCAGTGATACTCAATACTTGGTGAACTGCGAGATAATTATGTGGCTGTGTATTATGCATGAGTGTAGTATATTTCTGTACAAGTGTGTGAGATACAGAGAAAGAGAAGGGGAAGAGGAGGGGGAGGGAAGAGGAAAGAGCTGAAGCAGAAGCAGCAGTGGAAGAGATAGAGTTAGAAACAGAGGCAAAAACAGAGAGACAAGGTGAAAGAGAGACAGGGTGACAAAGAGGAAAGGAGACAGAGAGACAGGGTGACAAAGAGGAAAGGAGAAAGAGAGACAGGGTGACAGAGGCAGACACACAGAGCCAGAGAGATAGGGAGACAAAGAGAAACAGAGAGAAAGGGAGACAAGGAGACAGAAAGACAGAGGCAGGTAGTAGCTATGGAAATCCATCACTAGGGATAAACTGTGAAGGATGCAATAGAAATTTTTAGAAAATAATGTAAAACAGATTTGTGACTAACACGAGGAACTTTATTTGCATCCTCAGAGGAAATAGTTTATCCACTCATGACCCTCTCACCATAAATCCAAGAATAGTAATTGAAGAGTGAAACTAATCCCAAGATACCAGAGAAACACTAATTGTTTTTCAAGTTGCTGCTGGCCATGTGGGAAAAATGTTCAAAGGTTCAAATTCCTTTGAGGAAAGAAAAAATTAAAAAGCAAAGTTAGGAAGAGATGTGATAAAAGAGATTAAAAATTTGATTGATGAGAGAAAAGGGGGAATTGGGGTGGATTAAACTGGAGCAACATAAGGCTTGGCAAAGAGGGCAGTGGAGAGTGGGGGAGGGGCCACGCTTCCTGTGCACAGCACAGGCTCCAGGCCAGGGGGCTGGCTGGATATTGCTATGGCTACAGTTTTCATTGGTATGTCTACATCTGGGATGTAAATAGATCACTTTAACCAGATTTAGGAGGTGGTAAGTATCCTAGTGCTCTAAAGAGGCTTGTACCCAGCTACAGAGAGTAGAGTGGGACGTTTTTCTCCTTGAGGTTACAGAAATAACATTGCACTGGGATAGTTCTAAGAGTAGACAGGCAGATGTTCATAACCTGTTTCTGTCCTTCGACAGAGAAATCTGAACCTGATTTCCATCTGAAGAAGTCATTGTGTGCAAGTATGCTTGCACATGTTTACACATGCAGTTTCGTTAATTTTAGCTGTGTAGTCAAGTTAGAGAGAGAGATTTAAAAAGTACCAACGCTGAGCATTCTTGCAGGCTATTTGCTAGAGAATTGTTGTGAGGTCTATCTCACCCCAGGCTCTGCAAAACCCTTCCTAGATTAAAGGGTTTCCCTTTAGAAACCCTTTCACATCGCTTTTCTTAGAACAGTGGTGGGACTCAGGCTGAGTGTGTGTTTTAGTAAACATCAGCTATACAGATATTAGGGTTCATTATGGCTCATTCTCACATCCACATATGTCTAATGTCACTTCCTCATCGTGTTCATCTCTTGCTCCTTATATACAACTTTCTTTTTCTTTTCTTTTTTTTTTTTTTTAGAACTGGGGATTGAACTCAGGCCCTTGTGCTTGCCAAGGAGGCACTTATTCCACTGAGACATCTCCCCGGCCTCTTTTATATACTACTTTCACTGAGAATTCAGAGGTTTAGACACTATCTATGACCTTTCCTAAAGTAGGCAAGTGAGGTCCCCGCGGCTCTGTCACAGCTCCTGCTGGGTAATCCTGCACCGTGCTATTCTGCCCTTTGGCCAGTCTCTTCCATGCAGAAATTCTGAGATTGTTAACACCAGGGAGTTAGGTTAAAGGCTTTGGGTGTTTGTAAAAGTAAAATACAATTTGCCAGCTCTCTGGAATTGGATTTTGTGTCAGAGACAGCAGTGTAAGGGCTAGCAGAGTGACAGACCAAACAGCAATGTTATTTTCGCTTTCACATATCTTGGATGTGATGTTCCGCCTCTGTTTAAGGAGCCCATCAGGTACAAGGCAGCATGGCTCTCTCTCCGGAGGCAGGCTAGGGCACGAATGTCTTGCTGCTCGCCTGGCTGAGCAGTGGAGGGAGGCAGGCTTCTAAATTTGCTTTAATGGGGTTGTGCACCATTCAATGCCAGTGTGTATTCTCTGTAAAATATTGTTTTCATGAAAAATATCTATAAATGACTCCCACTTTAGAGTTGCAAAGAAGATTAGATTACAAGTGCTTCAGAAAGAGATGATTTATTTCAGAGTCATAAACTAAGGAAAGGAGGGGCAAGAAGGCGGGAGGGAACAGCAGGGAAGAGGCAGAGGTCATTGCTAGTGGGCACCCATGGAGCAGGACTCAACTGGGTGGACCAGGTGTGAAGAAGAGGAGCGACTTGGATGCTGGCAAACACAGATATCTCTAAATATTTGAGAAGGTCACTTCCAGGACTGTACACCAAAGTCTGAAGCTGTGTGAACCACTTGTATAAAACAGTAGAACATTTGCATATACCGTACACATATCCTTCTCTATACTTTAGATAATCTCTAGATTAGCTGGGACAGCTAATACCATGAAAATGCCAAGTAAATAGTTCTGCACCGCATGCCTGAAGGAACAGTGATGTAAAAGTTCTGCATGCTCAGTATGGACATGTTCACCCCTGCTGCTTATTTTCTAGTTTTAGATGAGAAACCTGTGAAGGTGGATCTACAACTCCATGAAAACAATAGGACAGTAATATGAACGCAAATATGACAGTAAAAGGCACATTGCCATTAATTTCCCCCAAAATAAAGCCCTTCATTTTGAATACATGGGGCTCATCATTCTGCCACTTTTTGAAATAGTTCTGGAAATCTTCCTCCATGAATGTCTTTATGAGGTATTATAAAAAAAAATGTGAATACGGCTGCTGAGTGCTGTAGAACAGAAAAAGAAGCTGGTAAAATGATACAAGGCCTCCTCCCTCGCCTTATTCCCTGAATGTAGTGTGCTGTGGCTTCTGGATCTCAAGATAAAAATGAACATGAAAGGTGAAAAAATGTTTTTAGGGATCCAGGGATTGAACTCAGGCCCTTGTGCTTGCCAGGGAAGCACTTATTCCACCGAGTCATCTCCCTGGCTTAAAAATCTGAACCACCCATTTTTATAATTTTTTTTTTAGGGAAGGGTCTACAGGACATTCCGGGTCTCACTACTAGATCGGCCTTGTAGTGATCCAACTATGTACAGCCTCCCTAGAGCTGGGATGGCAGGGGCATGCCACCACATCCACCTCGTGAATGCTTTGAGTGTATTCAGCAGTCTAACCAGCAAAACTAGAGACACAAAAGCACTTACAGAAGTAGAAAAAGGATCAGAAATAAAAGTCAGCAGCACAAGCTCCTACCTGGAAAGCACAAGGTCTTGAGTTTGATTGCAGGTACCAAAAATAAATAAATAAATAAATAAATAAATAAATAAATAATAAATAAAATAAAATAAAAAGCAAAGTGGAAAGAATGGCGGGATACTTGTATTTACAGTGTGTCTGTAGTAATGCTTAAAGACCACTAATGGCAATGTGTATTTTACAGTGCTATTTTTAAAAATTGAAACATTTGCCATGTTTGATGATCACACTTTTCATATGTCTACCTCTGACCTCATGTTCATAATTAAGAGGCCGGTGTTTCCAAGCCTTTTGGTTTCATGCTGGTTTTTCTTTGACTTCTTCATAACTTTTAAAGTCAAGGTCTTGTACAGTGTGCAGTAAACACAGCACTGTTCTTCTGTTCAAGCACTGTGCCAATTGCTCCTCTGTGCTAAGAACCTACCATTGCCGTCTGACCCACGACAGGTAGCAACCGTGTACTTCATCCCATTCCATTCAGGTGAAACCCTTACACAGTGGTGCAGCCTCACCTGGCTCTGTTTTGCAAACCATTTGTTTATATCCTGCTTATAAATGAGCGAACTGCATTTGCTTGGGCAAACCTACTACCCAGCCCAAGTTCTCCTAGTAGTTCCTGGTTCTCAGGTCTCCTGTAATGCTGTTGTTTGCTTAGTACTTCTTTGCTACTCACGTGCTTCTCATTCTCTATGGTCTGGAGATGGTGTTTTCTCTAAGGAAATCAATCACCTGTTTTTCCTGGGGAAAAATGGCTCCCAGATATATCGCCAGTGTTTCTGCCAGCCTGTGTTAATTTTCGCAGCCTTTGAACAACTGGTAAAATAACTGCTGATGCGGTAGCTACTATAATACTCTGAGGTAATTCAGGTAACTTTGCATGCTATGAGTACACTGACATCATTTAAAGCTATAAACAGTATGAAAGAGTGAATATATAATATGCATTTATTCATTCCATAAAACTGATTTTCTGGTGCATCTTGATATTGCTTTCCCATTTCTAAAAATGTCACACTTTATGAACATTAAATATCAAATATAGAATGGTCACCGATGGAAAATCATTTTGGAGACTATTAGTGGGCATCCCTTCAGAAGGTCAGGTTTATACAGGTTTTGCTTGTATTTTGATTTGGTTTTGTTTTTGCTTTTGTTTTTGTTTTGCCTTGCTTTCCTGGGGGAGGGGGTGCTGTGATTACAAATTGATATGGTCACATTTAGGAAAATAAAAATTTGGAGTTAAGGGAAGCACTGACCTGTATTGCTCCCCATGTAGGAGTCCTTGGTTGGTGTAAACACCTTCTACAGGGCTATGTGTTGAGTTCCATCCTATAGAAAAGGGGATGGAATGAAATTTTCTGGTTTTCAAAGTTTAAATGTGAATGCAGATCAAATTCTAGTGATGTAGATTCCTAGGCAAAAGAAGACAATAATCCGTAGTTGGAAAGGACCAAAGCTGTAACCAACTATGACTTACCACTAGTGAGAAATTCAGCCATTTGCAACAGAGATACATGGGTAAAGCAAACACCTGCATGGAGAAGCACACCCTAGGGCTGATTTTATCACTAAGGGAGGAGAATGACCCACAGGGACCTTTCCAGGGTGCTGTCCAGAATTTGGTTAACAACATATGGGGACCTGGGTTCCTTTTATCTGACAAAAAATTGTGCAATGGTGAGAAGAACAGGAGCTGATTTCTGATTGAGAAGCTGAACTTCTTTTGAACTTCATAGGCTCCCTCAGTTCTGGGGTTCCTGGTTATCTGCCACTGGACTCTGAATCTTTTATTTGAAAATGTAAGAAAATCTTATCCTCATACACTAAAACCTGAATTTATGGAAAAGTTCATGTTAAACATGGGAAAACTTTTATACAATTTAGGAAAGTTTTCACTGTGATCAGTGAGACTAAGGTCCTGTAGCATTTTGAGAGATGTTAGAATTGCTGAATGAGTCACCATCTTCCAATGAGCGTTTTTAGCCTTTCTCACTGCTCACCAATCTTTGCTGTTGCTGGTGACTTTTGCCTGTATAAAGTGTTCCACATCTTGGCTCCCATAACAGCAGCAAATGCTCTTGATTGCTATTCTTCTCATGCAGATCCTTGACTTGCAGAAGGATTCTTTTCTCTGAAATCAAACTGTGAAGTTGCTGCTGGTTATCAAGCTTTGTCTGGTCCATTACATTAGAATGAAAGTGACTTGTATTATTACCTGGTACTAGCAGCTTCTGGAGTCCTGAAACCCATTTAGTAAAAATCTCACATGGTAGCTCCTCTGTCCATCTGAGTCCCAGAGACAGCATGGCCTGGAGCAGAGCCTTGAGCTGAGCTGAAGGGATTTGGAAGAAGTATTGTTTCTGGTGTAAATTCACTAAGATTGACTATAATGAAATAGATGCAAATTTTTACAAAATTCAGTTTCGGTAAGACTCTATTGTGCCAATGATGAACCGAAATTCTGGGTAACAATTTCATGATAATGTTATTTATAACATCTTATCAAGCTAAGGATCTTTAGAATGTTCAGTTTGAAGAAAAACTAATGTAGGTAGGATTAATGTAGGTAGGATGTGAAATGTATTTAAGTACTTTAAAATGAAACCTAAAAGGCATGATAGATGTAGAATTAGAATCTGAAGTCCATTTCCTATTGAAGGATGGCCATTCTCATTTTGTAACTCAAAGTAAGGAGACCATGAATGTTCTCCAGCATTTTAGGAGTTTCTGAAAAGTGTGTCATCAGCCCTGGGACTGGGCAAGCCTATGCTGTGTGTGGCTTTGAGAGGTAAAAAGGTATAATACACAATATAATTTATTGGCTGAAACTGTAGCAGAGTAATTTATAACTTTCCTTATATTATTAAGCAGTCATGTAGCTTGATGATCTCATGAATTATTACAAGTTTAAATGCAACTATATAAGATTCCTGTCCATTATATAAAAATAGTCATACTCAAGGCAAGACTTTGAAGCTGTGTTTTTGAAATCTAACAAATTGTAGCAATGAGCCCATTGTTCATTGTGTCCATTATCCATTATCTACCTGTTCACATTTTCCCACCTGATGGCTTTTATTTTAGCAAAAAGGGATTGGATGTTCTTATTTTTCATTGAGTAGTGGCTTTAAGGAAAAACATGGATGGGTTTAGTAGAAAGAATTTTGGAATCCAAATCAGAAAACTTACATTCTTAGGCTTATCATTTTTATACAGTAGCTATGACTGAACTTTGAATCGTTCCTCGTTCTTTTAAAATTTATAAAAGAGACTACAATATCCTCTGCCTCTGTTAGAGACGTCCCCAAGGGTGAAATCATGCTTCCTAAACTTCATTCTTTATACAGAGAAGGTAACCTGCCTGGCAGATGTTTGTATCAACATTTCTCTAACTGACGATCAACATTTAATATACGATAGTTCTGATAGCTGTCATTCTTCAGCAGATGATATCTCCTTCTTCTTCTTCTTTTTGCAGAACTTGGTATTGAGCTCAATCCCTTGTGTTTGCCAGGGAAGTGCTTATTCTGCTGAGCTATCTGCCCAGCCCCTACATCTTCAATAATACTTTCATTCACCAAATCAATGTTAAACCCCTAGACTTCTTATTTTATGAAGAAAATGAGCTCCTTTGATCCTTGGTATAATTCCTTGGTCAGTTGTTTCATCAACAACATCCATCAAAGTTCTCTTTTTTGGCAAGTTCTCAGCTAAGTTCTCTGTGCACTAAGAAGAACACTTGACTAAACCATAGTTCTCAGCATGTTTTGGGTCCTGTGTACTGTGCTAGAGTAAATTAGTTCTGAAAATCCATGCTTACACTAAAGGTGTGAATTGGACTTGTTTTACACATGGTCAGAGAAAATAAGTAAGTTTAGAAGGCCCATAGCTATTAATAGCAGTCTGACTCCAACCCTCAAGTTATTTATTAGTTTCCTTTATTTGATCATTTATCATGGATGTATCACTTTCTCTTTTTCTGGGCATCTGAAGTTACATTCTGTGAAAATGTTTTGTCACTGCTGGGCATATTGTTTGCCTTTATACATTCTTTAGTTAGGAAAGTCCCCATAATTACCTTGGTCCATCAACACATGGTGAAGAAAAGCAGCAGTGTGCCACCATTAAATATAAATGCAGGCTGGAATGAAAGGCTCTCCTTTGTCCAACTCCAACAGAACACCACAAAAATGCCATTACTGTCACAAATGAATTTTATGCTCCACTTAAGTGGAATTGCCCGTTCTCTCCCAAGAGGACTGGAATATCTGGGAGAGATAAAAAGCATTCCACCTGCATTTTTCACTGCTGGATTCTTAGCCCCCAGAGCAAGGCTAGCCACAAACTAGATGCTCAGTGAACTTATCCAAAATCAAAGAATAAATGAATGAGTATGTTGCCTTAATCACTTGGATCTTTTTTGAATTTCCTTATATTCACCTACACCTAGGTGATTCTACCTCAGTCTTTAAGTTCTAGCAAAAGTTCTACTTCTTCCGTGAAGATGTCTTCAGTTGTTAGCCAGAACATAATAGCACCAGTGAATGTAGAAATAAATAATACACAGCTGGCTTATGTTTCAGTCAGCTTTCCTGTCACACATAAAGTAGCGGGCACCCATGACTTTAAGGAGGGCAGATTTATAGACTTAGGACTTCAGTCTACGTTCTGTTAATGCTAAGCAGAAGCATCCTTATGGAAGAATTATGGACAGAAGCAGAGAGCAGGGCATGAACCAAAAAAAGAGGAGGAGGGACCTGAGACATTCTCTAATTTCACATCCAGGACCTACCCAGACATACTCAGAAATGAGACTTAGTAGTCTCTCACACATTTCTCAGTTTATATTATCTGCTAGCTGCTACCATTTAATTTCTCTCTTTTAGCTTTATGAATGAAAAATAAAGGCATTAGAAGAATGGGCTACCACAAGGCAACATATAGCAGTCAGTTACCGGCCAGAACCAGAAAAAGAAAAAGAATCTGTTATCCTCAATTCAAGTCCAGTAATCTTTCCATTTACATAAAAGGCAACGCATTATAAATCCTCAGTACTCTGTAGGGTGCAGGTAGAGGACTACCTTTAAATGGACAGAGAGATACAGCCATGTGTCCATCCTCTATGGGTCCCAATGTGTGGAAGTGCAGAAGGAAAGCAGCTTATGTTCAGAAGAAAGATGAGCTGCCTAGATATGTGATGAGGATGGGGAGTAGGCAGTCAATAGCATTACTTTTTTCTTGCTTGAAAAATCCATGGCAGACATGGTAGCTGATAAGGCAGAGGAGCAGTGGGACTCCGAAGTAGCCCCTTTGAATGAAAGGATGAAACAAACTAGACAAACTTTTTGAAGCCCAAGCAGCTTTAATCCCTCTTGTGCATGCTGCACTGAATTTGGCCTCCCTGATATAGATTTGTCAAGAACAAAGTAGCAGCTTGTGGATGGCAGTGGGAAACTGGCTTTAGAGATGCAAATCTCAGAAAGAAGGTGAGGGGGAAAAATGAAGTGCGTTGTGGAGGAGAGAAACAGTTGCCCATTGTTTTTATTTCCTCATATACAATTTTGTTGTTCTCATGATATATTGTCAGAAAATTGGATAGTTTCCATATAAGGAACTACAGCTTTCAAAGTGCTATTTTAAGTTATCATCAAAACATTATGAGTTATCTGTTTTTTTTTTTTTTTTTTTTTTTTTTTTTTTTTTTTTTTTTTTTTTTTTTTTTTTTTTTTTTTTTTCTTGACAGAACCTGGTATTGAATTGAGGCCCTGTGCTTGCCAGGGAAGCGCTTATTCCACTGAATAAGCGGATTGGCAGTGGATTTGGAGCCCCCTTATCATCTCCCCAGCTCCATGAGTTCTTATCTTTTCAATTATTTATTAATTTTATTGAGAAACAAATAACAATGAGACAGTTTCAAAACAGGCTAGTAGAATAGTTATAATAATTCATACATTGCATATTGTTGTCTTTTTAGTAGTTATTCACAGTACAAGACGCAGACCTGATATCCTGTCCAAACACTCAGTATACATCGTTCTTCTCTCTGAATTAAGAAAAAAGTAGCTGTATATCCTATATATATGTATATATATATATACATAGTACAGTATATATATATATATATATATATATATATATATATATATATATATATATATATATATATATACACTACAGAATGATCCTTCATTTATACCCCCTTTTTGTTTAGTTTTGTTATAGATGGGTATTTGGTGGTTAACAACTTAAGTTGCCAGACAAAGAATTTGAGAAAAAGAAGGGTTACAAGGACAGCCAGCATTTTGGCCCTAGCCATTCCAGTTCAATGAGGACTCAGGACATAAGGGAAAGTGTATTGTAGCATCCTGTAACTCAGGGGTCCCAAATTTCCTGATCAATATTTTTATGCATTCTTAGCTTAGAGGGTTTATATTTTTCTTAATGTTGTAAAGGAGAAAACTGAGGCAAAAAAGTGAACTTTGGTAGATGAGCACAAGCACACACGCTTAAGTTTTGTTTCCACTGCGTGGTACAATGCCAAAGGAATCATTCCAGAGCTGATATTATTTCACAGATCATAACCTAATTGTTATTCCTACCAAAGCCTTTGTTACATTTCTGTATAAGTAGCATGTTCTTACTAACATTTCGACCAGTCAGAATGGCATTCACAGATTGATTTAGTCTGAACTTCAAGTAAATTCGACCTTTACTTACAGAGATATAAAACAACTCAAGTAAAAATAAATGTATCACTGATTTTTATTTCTGCTTTACCTTAGAAGCTAGGCTACCACTTGAAGCAATTCTCCAGTGTTTTAAAATCCTGTCACATGGTCCCTCCACTGTTCAGAAGTACAGTTTGTAATTCTGGTCCTTTAACAAAGAAATTTACTTTGCAGTGGTTACCTGGGAGGCAGTGGATTTGGAGCCCTCTTCCGCTGTTCTTGCAGGATCTGCACCTCCATGGCTCCTGCCTGGAGTCAGCAAAGGCACAGCAGGCAGAGAGGCCTGCCTCTGATTCCTAGCCTAACTTCTCAGGAGCTGTTTGCAAATAGAGCCCAGGCACACCAACCCACAGCTGGCCCAAGAGCTGTGTCCGTAATAAATTGAGATATTGTACATATCAGAGGTACCCAGAACAAGGAAATAGGAAGCTCTATGAGCAAAATGGGTATTCAACAGAATTCGTGGATCCCCGCTACCATAATTTTCTGGTTTATTTTCACAACACACCTTTATTGCTTCATCTCACTCTCAGAGTCAGGCTACAGCAGTGGCAGGGCTGACTAAGCCATGCTAAGCTGGTCTGCTTTCCCTCTCTACAGCAGCCACTACGTGGAACAAATACATCTTACCCAAAGAAAGAGCTGTGACCAGTGGGCCAGATACAAGGAGAAAGCAAGATCACAAGCTGAACTTTGGGAGCTGTTTTTATTCCACAAGCTGCTGTTGTCTTAAGTACTTAGGATGTGTCCTATAAAAGACAAATAATCTTCTGAAAATATCTCTACAGGAAGAGACTTTTCCCCAGAACCTATAAAACATTCATAACACCTTCATTGTGCTGTAAATCCTTAGCTGGAGTTGATAACAGTGTATGAATTTTTAATGTAGCATTTATAAATGGTTATTAAAACTATCCTTAAAGTAAAGTGTCAGTTTATTTTTAATTAACTGTTGGCTATTTAAGTTCCCAGATGGCCTGGGGAAAGACCGATAGACTCACATGTCAATTATTCTGTTTTCTGTTCCATCTTTAACCCCTTATTATCCACTGTCATGAGAAGAAATGAATGCAAGTTTACAAAAAAACTTCAGTGAATTCCAGACATGACCTCAGGACCATCTTATGTCCTTCAGCTACCATAGCTACCATTAAGGTAAATACTACCAATTCTGAGATGAAATAGCAAAAACCAACCTCCTTGGAACTATCCTCAGCCAGAGTGAAAATTAGGGCAAAGAATGTAGATGGATCCTGGAGTACTGAAATTGACGTGGAGGATACTGATTCAGTATCACTGACATTCTGTTTTTATGCTCTTGAGAAAATTACGGTTTCTTGCAGTTCTTTAACATTGAGGCAGGATGATAGATACAGCTCTTCCTCTCAAATTGTAAACTAAATATATTTTTTTTCTTTTTCTTTCTTTCTTCTTTTTTTTTTTTTTTACAAATTACCATCAAACCTTTCCACACAGAATTTTTCCTCTTTTATCTTTCAATTGTTGATCACTATTTTCATGATCTCTTGCTATGACTTCTCCAATTTAGGAGTTTCCTCTTCCTGTGTCTTAGAAATCAAGGAAACCTATTTTGTCTATAGCTTTTAGAATAGAATGCTTTCCTAGATTTGAAACAATTATTTAACTTATGTGATAAATTACTTCTCAGTGGTCCTCTGGTAGTGCTGGGGTAGCTTCTGAGAAAGTCTTATCTGTATAAACGTTACTACACTTACTAAAGAGAATACACCATTAATGGCAAGAACAGTTTGATTTCTTCTGGGCCAAAGGTAGCCCAACTATGACTGCTCCCTTGATTCCCATGAAGACACTTGGAATGGGAGGTCTTTCCTGTTGCTTACCACATCTAGGAATCTTTGGTGGCTTAACATCACATGGTCTCAGACAAATAGGTCTCTTTCAGGGGAATTCAGCAACCATAGCTTACAAATCAGCTGGTGTATTGGGGGAACAAAGACCTGACATCTAAGATCAAGAAAAACCCCAGCTTCCTGTCTATCCTTGTTTTGCCACAATAGACATGGAGATTATGATGAAAATGTGAAAATCTAACCCTCACAGGGGTATGTAAGTATGATTGTGTATCTATCTATCTATCTATCTATCTATCTATCTATCTATCTATCTATCTATCATCTATCTGCAACCAAGTAGATAATATGAAATGGAAAAAACCATCAGTTTTCTTCTGTGAATGGACAATTAAATTCACTTGAAAAGCACTCCAATTTCATACAATGTATTCAAAGCCCTTCAAGATCTGACCTCAGATGTCCTACTGTGTCACCTCTTGTCAATTCTGCTCAATTGTTCTGCACTGTAAAATATATGGACAGGCCTGAGACAGATGCAGTTCTTTTAGGCTGCGTAGAATCTGCAGACAGAACCTTTTCTGTGAAGAGTGCTATTCATGCCCTTCAATACCTTAAGAATTACTTCTCATTATTCAATATTCTATGTAGGTGCTGTCCTCTAGGGAGTTTTCTTTGGCCACACAACCCCTGTGATCCCATCTATTATACTAGTTATCACATTATACAGCAATATTCTGTTTACACTTCTGATTTCCTTCAGAAGTGTGTGTGCTTTGCGAAACAACATGTACTGGCCAATTGTGAAGTTGTGACATAAGATTAGACACAGGAGGCACTTAGAAATCTTGCAGACCAATTTTACGACTCTGCGTGGGCACTGAATGCTGTGCTAGTCATTGTTAAAGGTAGAGTGGCGAATTATCTTTTTGTTTATGTTACTGATCATTTACAAATAGTCAGATGGCTTTTGGTCAGAGATGATAATGCATTGGTCCTAATTTGAACAGAATAGATTTGAGGTTCAGACATCTGAGGTCTTGCTAGAAGAGTACTGTGTGCATGGAGGAGCAGTTTGAAGCTGTGAAGACATCTCTGTGCTTCAAGTGAATAAGCACTTATGTGTTTCACCCATGTGAAGAAACTGCAGAAAAGAAAACTGTGAACCTGGAATTCAACATGGTAGAGCTTACATAAAGAAGTTTCCCTCTCTTTCTCTAAGCATCACTAAAACGATAGTGACTGACCAACAAATAACTGAACGTATGCAGTAAAAGGGAAGAAAAGAGCAGTGAGTAAATAATGAGGAAAATCAATGCAATGGAGTACAGCAAGTATTTGAATAGATGGTGACTAGCAACCCATTAGAGCAGGCTGAATGGAGGGCTTTAGGAAAATCTGGAGGAACGCAGGACCTAGAGGTGAGAAGTTCTGCCAAAGTCAGGGAGGAGGAGGGGGAGGAGGAGGAGATGAAGGGCAGCAGGCTGGTTGGAAGAATGTCAAGTAATTCCCCAAAGCAAGTGGCCAAGTCCTTACTACACCCACAGCCAAAAAGTTGTTAAGATTTTAAGATTCCATAGTTGAAGGACTGAGTCAGACACAAATCTCATCTCAAGGATAGTAGACACATTGAAGCTGGGAAAACAAAAATAATATATTGAAGGTGGAAGTACTAATTAGAAGTTTGATACTATTTGGCATGAAGAATCCTAGAAACAAAGAATTACCTCTTCAGACATTCATCTCTGGTGAAAATAACTGATTAATAGAAAGGAACTACTAAACAAACATCTGCTAATGCAGGGATGGTTCTTGTCACAACTGGCCCTGAAAAATGCCTTTGACAAGTCACACACTTATAGATGCTGAGGAAGCTTCTATATAGATAGATAGATGACATAGAATTAAAGCTTGGGCCAGCCAGATAGCTCAGCAGACTAAAGCGCTTGCTTAGGCAGAATGCAGTAGCTGGGGTAGGATCCCAGACCTGTTGTGCTGGCCCCTCCCTGGGTCTGCTGAGGTGGTGATTGAGACTGGCTGGGCGTTGTGGCACATAACTGTAATCCCAGCACTTGGGAGTCTAAAAACAGGAGGAACAGTATGAGTCTGATCTACGTATTGAGACTCTATAGACCCTATAGATCCTGTCCTAAATACATTTTAAAAAATAATTTAAAATTAAAGCTTATCTGAAATTAGAAAACTAAAACAAATGTATAAAAAAGATTCTGAGGAATCAGACATAATATAAAGGACACAATAATTGTCTCGAGAAAATATTTAATCTTGAAAGCAACAACAAGGAAAGGCATTGGAAAAATATAAAGAAACAGAAAGAGAACTTATAAGTTGGAAATGTGGTAGAAAAAATTATAGAAAATAAATGAAAACATACATCATAGGAGATAAAATAGAAGATTAATATTGGAAGTTGGACAGAAAACTGAGAAAGGTCGCAAATAACAGGTGAAAAGCAAAGAACAAATTTACCAAAGAAGTAAGTCAACAAGGGCCCCATGGAGTAGTCAGCATAGCAGAGCCTCATCCTTATAAGATTTCAGAACATAACAAATAAATCAAATATTATTAAAACATCCAAGAGATGCCAAACAGGTGACACACAAAGGATTAGGAATCAAGATGGAATTTGATTTGCTAGAAAAGCACCACTAGAACCTTGTAGACAGTGAAGAAATATCTTAGCAATCCCGAGACAATGAGTTCCTGCTCAGTTCTATGCACAAACTACCCCTTTACATTAATAACGATATTTCAAACACAGACAGACTCAAAACCTAACTCCTATTTGCATATCCTTGGGAAGATAAAGGATGGAAGCCACCTAAAAGAGAAAGTAAACAGAGAGAGAGAGAGTGACATACACACACACACAAGGGTTAGAGAGTAGCCAGTACGATGAAAGAGGGGTGCAGAAAAGAGGCGTGTGAGGAAAGCCTTACATCAAAACTGGTAAGAGATAAAACAAACCAGCAATAGTGATAATGAGAATGGGTGGAGGGGTCCTGGCAGTGACTTGCGGAAAAAGGAAAGAAATTGAAGCTATGCATCAATACTACCTGATGCATTTTCATATACTGAAGACAATCTGGTGGCCTAAATTAGCAAAAACAACATGGAATACTTGAGTAAAGGAAAAAAATAAAGGAGTTAATTGTTAATTTTAGGAGAAGTTACACGTGTGTACTATACATGCACACATACATAATAATGCTATACTTATGTTTCTGCTGTAAACAATGTTTATAATACATAATGAAATCATGACCATACTATACTGACATGGCACTATTGGAGAGGTGGGAGGAATAACTTTAATTCATGAGTCAGAAAAGGAAGGAACTTCTTTCAGAGTGTGAATTCAAAATGTGTAAATGTTTTTATAACCAAGACCTCGAGGCCGGAGAGATGGCTCAGTGGAATAAATGCTTCCCTGGCAAACACAAGTGCCTGAGTTCAATCCCCAGTTCTGCACACACACAAAAAAAAGTCTAAGCTTTTAGGGGCTGGGGAGATGGCTCAGTGGAATAAGTGCTTTCCTGGCAAGCGCAGGGCCTGAGATCAATCCCTGGTTCTGCCAAAAAAATTACAGAAAATAGAAAGATACATACTTTCTTTCTCTGTGCTCACTTAGGCAGCACATATAACCAAGACCTCATATCTTGATGTCCTGCTTGTATGAAATAGATACTTAAAACAATTGTTTAAAATGTTGAAAGATGTTAGCTCTGGAGAAAACTGGAACCAGAGCTTACAAATTTTGGGATAGTTGACTGCATTTATTAAAACTTGAACTATTGACATTTTGCAACTTGTGTTAAAGAGTGGTTTAAGCACAAGCCTTTGAAAGGGGAGAGAAGTAGAATCCATCTCTTCATAGATATGATATTACTCTGGTGGTAAATACTTAGATACTGATTTAGGACAGTGATTCATGTCTCAAAAAAACTGAGAAGTCGTAAGAAATGGGTTCAAATAGAATAAATTTTCTAGTTACATGAGAAGCCATCCTCTACCTAAAGTTCCAGATGTTTATATTAATCATATTTCAATTATAAGTACAGAAAATGAGTAATACTAACGAAACCTAATAATAGGTCTATCTTAGCTATATCTATTTTAGAAGAAAATGCAGTTTATGAGAAAAAAATAGGAATAATGTGGCTTACTTTTCTGAAGAAACTTTCAGGTGGTTAACATGCAATTATAATCACCTCAAATGTGTACGTAAAAATTTACGAGATCTAATCAACAACTTCTTTGGATAGCCCACTATTATTATGGACTGCTGGACTGTGTTGGATTGTTTGGCTGAGTTCAAGCACCTATAATAACTGAAAGACAATAGAATACCCGTCTTTGACAGGACTAAACAACAAAAAAGGGGGATACAAAGGAAGAACCATTCTGTGTTTGTATAAACAGTACAGTTAGGATAAATATGCAGTACTTTTGTGTAATTCTATGAGAAGAAAGATTTGCACTAATAGTGTTTGGACAGGATATTCTGTCTTCTTGTTGTACTATGGATAATGACTAGGAAGATAACAATATAAAAAGTATTAATTATTGAAACTGTACTATAATTCAACTGTAAAAAAAAGATAAGTATGCAGGTACATTCTCTTAATTCATTGATTAGAGACATCTGCTCTAATACTGTTTGTAAATAGAATATCATGTATGCACCTTGTATAACAAAAAACCACTACAAAAACAATATGCAATGTATTAATTATTGAATCTGCCCTATTAATTTGATTTGAAACAGTCTCATTGCTTTTTGTTGTTCACTAAAATAAAATAAAAAGAATTACAAGAATCCCAAAATGTACGGAAAAACAATTTCATAAGAAAGATTTAGTAAAATAACTAACAATATGGGTTTGACAAGATTATTGAATTTAAAACTATAGTTTTACATGCACTAATTAGAAAAGAGAGAAGAAAATATCTTAGGAATGCAACAAAAATTGAAAGATGAAAGGATCATCAGAAGATGGAATTGCAGCCATGTGTATCCCTGCTATAGGATCAGAGGGAGTTAATTCTGACAACAACAGAGCAGCGCCCAACAGGGCAAAGTGCCCCGGGGATGCCAAGTCAGGCAGGCCGCTTAGTGAGCACTACTGAATATGTTCGTGAGAGCATCGCTGATACATTGAGGTTCATTTGGGACCAGTGCAAGTTCTTGTTGTGAAAGGATTTTTGATAGGAAAACAAGAATACTCCTACCCAGACTAGTGAATTGTTGTTTCTCTAAGTGAGTGATTCAACGATAATTATTTATCACATAATTTTCTCCACACTTTGTATATTGGTTTTACTTGGTTTGAAAAGCAAACTACTGCGTGTAGAGTTGGTTAAGGGCAAAAGGTCACTTTAGAGGAATAAAGTGACCTTCTGATGGCACAGAGAATCATAATCATATTTGTGATACAGATTTGAAACTCATGAAAGTGGCTGGGAAGCCTCACAAGGGTATTTTGGCTCCAAACAGAAACTTGGGGGCATTATGGAGCATAAATTGCTTTGAGAATGAGGTTACGCTCTAGGATAGCAGGCTGACATCTAGACATGAAAGTCTGGTCTGCCTGAAAGTGAAATTCGTCCCTCATTCAGCCGCTGCATGGCAGTGGACAAATCCAACTCTCCTGAGTCAAAATGAGAATGATTACCCCTGCCTTAAGTGACCATTCTAATGACAGTTTTGTGGAACAAGGAGGCAGCCAGTGCTCTAAGAACTAAATTTGTTGAAGGCCCTTCTTGCTGTCCTTCATTCATTCTTTAAATCACTGAGTATGTTTGCACTCAGCTTTCAAAGTCAAATTGAAACATTGTGTTGTTTAAGACGGACACTGTCCACCTCAATACGCGATACACAACCCATTTTATCTAATGTCTCTGCATAGCTTTTCTGGGTTGGCCTCACCTGCTTTGCATGTCTCACGTCCTGGTGAGCTCTTTGGAGCTCTCCACACGGGCTGTTCACTTGCAGTGACCCGCTCCATTCACCTCTGCTCACAGCTGTGTGCATCAGACTTTCTTCCTGTTTCTCTTCACTCCTCCTTTGGATCTTATCTAAGATGTTCACACCTCAGAGAAACTTTTTGAAATCTCAGTTGGGATCCAGATCACACACATTCAAAGCATCTTATCATTCGTTCTTAGAATACTAATCAAATCATGCAAATAAAAAAATTAAATCACATCATTTGATTAATTTATCCATTACCTGGCTAGCACACAGGCCTTAGCTATTAGTTTCACAGTTGTAATTCTAGGACTTAGTGTGAAGTCTGCCTATACAAGGATTTCAGTAAGTGTGTTCTGAATGACTACTCACACACATTTAAAGGCTATTTTTAGAATGCTGGTCATTGGTGGCTACTTATACTAATGAATCTCTAACTTTCTGTAACAACCTGTTATAGACCCATCTTCACCAGGCTTATTTAACTATCTCCATTTCTATTTTTATACACTTAAAAGGTCTTTATGGTGTTTCAGAAATGTCAGACCCAGAATCAAATTATATAAAGCTTTGTTCACTGTTACCTGGAATCAAAGGTTGTTTTATCCTTCTTTATTTCTCAATTTATTTGTAAAACTTGGGAGGTTAGAAGGAACTCTAGTTTAATAGGAGCATTTATTCTAGCATGGAAATAACTGGTAATTATGTTTCCTAAATGAACTTTACTCTGTGGCTGCTGTCAGGTTCTGCTAAGTGCTCTGGGCCCAACTGAGACTAATTAGGCCTGCATTAAATATTAAAGCTTTCTGACACCCTGCTTTTGACGGTGACAGAAGAGAAGAAATTCTGTAACCTAATCTGTACCCAACAGGGTTAATTTATGTTCCTTTCTTATAACAAAAGAAAATCCAATTATGTAGCTGGCTGGCAGATATATTTAAAGGATAAATTAATGTAAAAAATTGCATAAACACTCAGACATACAGAGTACATAAAATAGCACAAAAATGTCAACAGATAGCTCTTGTTTGCCACCAACTACGTCAAATGCCTGTTGATTGTTCTGCAATAAACTTGTGTTTGGAAAGGAAATAGCTTTTTGCCTATAAATGTATTTAATATAGTGTAGGGGCATCAAGTCAGCGTGGAGCTGTAGATGGTAAAAATATGATAATGCCGCTTGCACATAAGAAAGGCCAGTTGTGTGTAGACCTCATTTACAATTCATCACCAAAGTACACCTTTCTGTCCCTTCAGTTATAGAATTTATAAAGGGACAGATTGGATTTTCACCCCTGGTGGAGGACAAACTGAATGTTATGAAAAGTGGACTAGTTCCATGCAGAATGGGTGGTCTGGAATACGTCACGGAGCCCCATAGACCTTTTGGCGTCCTTTTGGTGCGATGATGCTGACACCCATAGTTGAGAACCCTGGGCTTCAGGGAGGCTGTGCACTTTGGCATCCATGGGCACCAACATCTTTAAGTCCTACATCATACATGAGGCGCAGTAAAACAAAAATGGGCATTTTAACAATATAATATGTGTTATAGATCTAAATGTATGTTTGTTACCTGTTTTGAAGCCATTCAATTTAGCAAATTGCTTTTAGTGTGATATTTTTATAATGTGAAAGTTCAAACATACACAGAATTAGAAACAACAATAATATAATCAAACCCAAGCCTTCATCAGCTAGGGCTGGTTATTAGCATTTTATGGTCAAGATATAAGGGCTGAAACATACGATGGTTGTTTAAAAGTTATTTGTTATTGGAAAAGACACCTTGCTGTGAAAGCCTCTAAAACATTCCCCCTCTCTGCAGACGTACTTACCCTGTCCTTCTACTTGCTTTCTGCAGCAGATCTCTGGTCTTTAATTGCTGAGTGTTGTTAAGACAGTCATGGCTTTCTTAGTGTCTGAGTCAGTTCAAAGCATTTACTCTTGGTGGTCACTTCGAGTCTGAGAAAGAGCCAGAATTTGTGCAGTGCCAGGTCTGGGGAGTGGGGTGGAGGAGAAGCCTGTCTTCTGCTTTGACAAGTCTTCCTCTCCGTAGTTGGGCACTCCAAAGCAGAGTACACCATATTTTTCACACTATTTTGATAAGCACAATAAAAAGGCCTTTTAGAACTGTTTTAGACAATGGCAAGAAAAATAGGATAAATGCGTCCAAGCAAGTGGGAGGCATTTTGAAGGTGGTTGTCGGTAATAATAGTTTTTCACTATAAAAATTTACAACTTTAAAAACCTTAAAATCTTTCTGCTTTTCTATTACTTCTTTTTTGTATGTATTTAGTTTCAGGTCCACAATTCTCACTATGTAGATCAGAATTGTAGCAATCCTCTTGTTTTTCAGCCTCCCAAGCACTGGGATTACAGGTGCGCTCCATCATGCCCAATCCCAATCTGTCTTAGTGTGCCCTGGGGGTGGGGCCAGCTTGGCACACGGAGATCAAACCCCAGTCCCTGAGCCTGCCTAAGAAGACACTTTAGTTCATTAAGCTATCTAGTCAGTTCTTCCATTACTTCTTAAAGCTTCATTAGTCTACCAAATCCTATCCTTAAAAAGTAGATACTCCAGCATAACAGTGTGGTTATAGACATTTCACATGTACCATAGAAACTTATGTTATCAAATTTCCATTAATTCCTAAATTGGATAATTTTGATGAAATCATATATATATATGTACCTGTAAAGGGTCATCATTGCTTTACTAAAGTCAGAATGATTTTTGATTTTGAGTGTATGTGTGGTAGGGTACGGACGCCTGACGGCTTAGTGAGCTATAAAATGACTTTCAGATAGTGATAATCTTTTTACTGTATCTGGTGATTCCTAGAACGTTTTCTTTTTCTTTTTTTTCCAGAATGTTTTCAGTGAGACTCCTTGGTATGAAAGCTTGAACATTCCCTTTCAAACTAAAGTAAGTTGTTTTTCTCACCATTTATTAACACATGTTAACAATGTCAGATTTTTGCTACATTAATATCTTTCTTATCACAATTGGAGTGAATGGAGTTGATTATTTTTGTTATTATTATAGCATCAGTTAATTTGCACATGGATCTCAAAGACCTAAACATTTACAAAATAGGCCCTCACCATATTTTGGTGAATAAATGAAAATAATGGTATTTAATAATAAATGTCTTAAAAATAATAAGATAAGTAATATTAAGATCTCAGTATTTTTATTACTTTCTAATTAAAGCTCAATTAGTTGAGGTACATATGAGCAATAGCTCATGACATTTACTAAAATATGGAAATAAAAAAATTTTTGCAATAGCTGCAGGTATAAGACTATGAGGACTTATTCATGGGACCCTAATAATCTAATGCAACCATGAGCCTGAGAAGATGCCAATTCTAGCTGACTTTAGTTCTAGTTCTCAATTTTGGTAAATCTCAACTTATATATAGGCAAACTAATTAAGTAGGTTTGAGCAAGGTATATTATTTGGAGAAATAAATTTTCAGTGACATTTTAAGGACCTGTCTGAAAACTTGGGGACAATTTAGATTCAGTGTCAGCCTATTTCTCCAAATTGGTCTGTCATGCGTATTAAAAATAATTAGAGTGTGGGTAGTAGAAGAGATCTTTTGAATTACTCAGAAAGGAGGGCCATTCTGAAATTTTCTGGAAGAGTGATTTCCTTAAGAAAGGAGAGTTTAGTCCATTTGGAGAATATTACAACCTTTCATTCCCTTTCCACAGCGCAACAGCCTTCTGAGCCAGATTTATGTATTTATTTTCCTATTTATTCCCCTCCCAACCACATTATGAAATTACAGAAAAGCCATTTTTTCTTTCCAGCAGCAGCTGGTTGTTCAGGTAATAATGGCCTTTTCTGTCTCTGGTGTGATTTTGCTGAGTGAAACCATTCACTACAGTAGGAAAGGCTTGACATAGTACGGAAGTTGAGATAAGGGACTTCACAACCAAACACATTTCCATACTGAGCCTCTCTGGAGACGTGGCTCTCTTCAGAGGTATATTTGGGTGGCTGCCTCTAAAGCCCAAGTGTCTCTTAAGGAACTAGTATGGAATTAGAGCCAGACTTTGCAAGATAGTTAGAGCAAGATGGGAATGCACTGGCTATCAGCTGCTAGAGATACATCTCAGATATTATGAGTAACAAGATCACAACATGCCAGAAAACGAAAAGGTTGTTCATTCTCTTTCAGCCCCCCTACCTTCCATTTCCCTCCTTGTCCTCTGTCTCTCCCCTTTCTCCCAGTGCCTCTGCTCATTCTCGTCTTCAAAATGATTGTAAGTAAGAGCTGTGAATAAGTGGAGCTTCCCACCTACTGCTCACTTCTTCTCACATCCTCCTAGTTCTCAGCCAACAAGAGTTTAGCTGGGTCCTGTCTGAATTCCTAGACAGGTAGCCTGTATTTTTTGAGCATTCTACTGAAGGTTACCTGCATTGGCACTAATAAATTCTAACATTTATTGTAGAATTCCTATATCTTGGGCTGTGCATTAATTGCTTTCATTTTATCATTGCACTCTTTAATGATGTCAGTGGATTGTCTACCTAGGGCAGGCAATATAGCTCAGGGGTCCAAAGCACCTGCTTAGGCAAGCTTAGACAAATGCACAGAGACAACAGTTCAATCCCTGGAACCACGTGGCACACCAGCCTAGTGGGCTGAGCCACCCTCTGCCTCCCAAAAAACATTGTCTACCTCTTTATCAATTGAGAAATGAAGGCATAAGGCAACATATAAAGAGAAGAGTGGAGTTCAAATTTAAATTAATTCAAGAAGGTGTCATGACATTTCAATCATGCTACTCTATTATTAGATGCTTTACTTTCCCTTTCTGTCTTATGATACAACTAGAGTATCCTTAACTAAAAAATCCAAAAGCTGAAATGCTCTAAAATCCAAACCTTTATTTAGCACCAATATGCCACTCAAGAGTTTTCAGATTTTAAAGTTTCTCAGACTTCAGAATTTTAGATTATCAACTCTCAGTTTGTAAAGGTCCACGAAAACATTCCACAAACCAAATAATTGTGAAATTCATTTGAAAAACATCTTGTCTCACACATTCCTATGATAAATATTCAAATGCTATGGATTTCACTGTCAGCAGACTTTCCTGTTTTCATTTCTTTCACTTCTTGCTGACCTTCCTCTCCATCTCTTTTGTTAATGTCTTTTACAAAGTCTCTCTTCTGAACTGTTCGTTAAATCTATACTACATAGTCGATCATCAGAAAAAAATAGATCTTTTTTATGTATTTAAGTATAGGGTCTACAGAGTCTCACTGCATAGCTCTGACTCATAGTGATCCTCTTGTTTTTAGCCTCTCAAGTGCTGGGATTACAGGATGGGCCACCACACCCAGTCTCAATCATCTTCTCAGCAAGTCCCTGGGGTGGGGCTGGTACTGAACGCCAGGAATTGAAGCCCAGCTAACACTCTCTGACTAAGCAGGCACTTTAGTCCACTGAGCTGTCTGGCTGGCCCAAGAATAGATATTCTATTCCTTATATTTAACTTCTATAAATTTATTTAAAATAAGTTCTTTCCCTGGATTTTTGGAAAGTGAACAAATACATCTGCCACGTAAGATGTGTCACTCCCTTGAACCACTGTGAGCCCACTGTATGTACCAGCCACATTTTTGCCACAACTTAAGCTCTTCCATTTCTTTTTCTTTTAAATTCTCTTAGTTTTTTTTTTTTAAAATGTAGGTGGTGGCAGGAGTTTATGTTTCCTTAAATGAAATTTCTACTAATTCATTTTATAACTCCAGCCCACTGCAACTTCCTTAGGCATTAATTTTTAAAGCAACATATTATCTTTCTGCCATGAATTATAACAAACAGTGTTATATGAAAACATGGAGATATTTATATAGGATTTGGGGCAGATTTTCTTCATATACAGAGATCTAGAATGGCAAGAATCATTGACTTTTCTGCAGAACTAGTTCGCAAAAATTATATTAAAATAGGATACTAAAGGAAAATTTGCTTTGGCCAAAATTAGCATTGATTTCCATTGTATTGATCATTGATATATAAGGAAGGGAAAGAGAGACAAAGAACTATAGACTATGGACTATACAGACTCTGATTTATGGATTCTCTCTCTCTTTCCCTCTCTCTCTATATATGATATATTATCTACATATATATATATATGTAGATATGTTAATATTTATCTATATCTATCTATATATTAAAGAATGGATATAGAGCTGAGGTCAACCAAAAGGGACAGTGATAGCTTTCATTTAATTATCAGTGCAGAAGACAAGGGAACAACCTCAAAGGCCACTTGACAAGTGAGTTCTTCAATGACCTCATGCTGGTTTATGTGTAGGTAATGAGTTAAGGAGGTGTCAAAACTATTATATGGGTATAGAACTTTTCCTTCACAGAAGTTGTAGCCATTTGAGAACATAGCATGAACCGACCTGGAGACTATTAAGGAAGATTTTCTACATCTGGTGATTTGTGAGGCACCTATTGGTGTTTTGCCAGGTTTTATGTTGTGGATGGAATAGGAGGACACCATTGTAATTGCCAAATTGTACTAAAGTTTTGATCAGCAGTCTTTTCTTTAATGTTGTCTTTGAAGCATTATACTAAACAGTACAATATGTTACAAATTATACATACTGTAATGTAACATGCAGTGTACTGCTATCATTAATTTTGACTCACTGTACAGAAAGAAAGTGTCATGTAGTTTAAGTCAGCTATTTTCTAGTCTACAATCATTGAACCTAAACAGAATTTACAGTGAACCTAAATTAACTTGAATTTAAATTTTGAATTCTGTAATCACAGCATTTCTCCCCTGGTTTTTTATGCCTTGTTTCACCTTTATAATCTAATATATTTTTATTGTCTTCCTTTTCCACTCATAAATTTTAACCCTTTGAAGGCAAGATTTTATGTTGGCCTTCTGTTGGCATGCATGCAGTTAGAGTCTACATGGCAAAGTAACTCGACAGGATTGATGAATTTCTAAAGAATTAAAACCTTTTTTATTGAATCAGTAAAAGCAGTCTACTTAATTGGTTCATTACTTTTTAATATCACTAAAGCTAGTCTGAACAGAATTCATACTTCATGCAATTTTTTCTTTTTGTCCTGGGGACCAACTCAGGATTTTGCATTTGCCAGACAGGCTCTGAAGCTGCTGAGCCATCTCCCTGGCCCCATGCTTTCTTTTTGTTGTCTCCTAATCTGTCAACAACGATTTGTCGACCAATGATCTAGGCTCCTAGGTGACTGTGAAGACATATAAGGCAGCCTGCTTCCTCAGGGAAGAGATGATATAGTGGAAGATGCGTGCCATAATCTTTTGAAAGGTTAAGTAATACTAACACAATGATATAATCAATATCTTGAGGCTGCATTAAGATGAAATTGAAGTGCCAAAGAAAGCAATAAGTGAAATAAATGCTGTGGGAGATAAGAAAAGGAAGGAATTCTAAGCAGCTGTTCCTATCTGTTTTGCTCTTATAGAGGAAGAGAACTTTATCTAAAGAGTTTAAAGATTGGCAACATTCTTTTCATAAAGAAAATATTTTAGGATAATCCTCAAGAGCACAGTAAAAGCAGAATAATATGGATGAGCCTAAACAAATTGAGGGACAAAGTGTAAAAATGACTGATTGAATCAGAAAAGACACCATCCAGCAGGCCCTGTGGAAGACTGAGAGAAAGTTTTCTCTCCATGTGACTCTCCTTACATCATCAGTCACATGCCTCTGTGGCTGCATAATCTCCTTGATCAGAAACTTTGGGGCACAGCTGAGTTATGTGATGTTACAGTATAGGTTCTCGGTTCTGAGCTTCTCAGTGGAGCTCTTCTATGGAGGAGAAGCTTGATTGTCACAGCTGTGCCACTTCAGAGGAGCTCAGATCTTTGCAGCAGCCACCACTGCTTCCTTGGAGGAGCTCTGGTCTTCACAACTGGCGTGAAAGGAAGAGATGATTTATAGACGCCGCTGCTGCTGCTCCTCCTCTGCTCTTCATTGTTTTCTGCCACCATGAAATGCTGTTTCCTGCCTTTAAGCCAGCAAAGTATGGACTGAAACATCCACTAACTATAAGCTAAAGAAACCTTTCCTTTCTAAAAAAAAAAAAAAAAAAAAAAAAAAAAAAAAAAAAAAAAAAAAAAAAAAAAAAAAAAAAAAAAAAACCAATAAAACAAAAAACAGAAAAGACAGAACATGAATTTCTGGAATACTATACCTTTATTTGAAGAACTTCAATTGCTAAACATCAGGGTTTTTCAAAAAATGGAATTTTCTAGAACATGCTGATTGAAGGTCCAATTTAAGAATACCAACAAAGTACATACTTTAACTGCTTTTTATTGGCAAGGGAAGTGAAGACAAAAATGATGTCTCTTAACATCATAGGTTAAGAGATAAGGGGTAGCTTTTATCAAGGAAAGGAAACTGACCTGTCCTGAGGGATCTGCTGAAATAAGGTTAATGTGGATCCTCTAGAGTGGCCTATTCTTTTTCAACTCTATAGTACATGAGTGAGGGCAACTTCAAATGAGGGTTCTTCACTAGACATTTTGGAGAAATTCCAACTGCAAGTAATCTTGCTACAAAGATGGGCTCCAGCACTTATTATCTTGCAAAACTTCACATTTGAACTTCAGGGCAAAAGAGGTTCCCTGGTCCTTTGGGATCCTAGAGTCAAGCCCCTGTTTCTAAACAGAGTCATCAGAGTTGCTCCAGAAACAAATCTGACTACTTTCCCCACTCATTCATCGACATCACTATGGTTTTAAAAGATACGTTTCTGGGCTGGCCAAATAGTTCAGGGGATTAAAGTGCCTACTTAGGGAGAGCACAGGGGCTGGGAGTTAAATCCCCAGGCCTGCCATGCTGGCCCCGTCCCCAGCACATACTGAGAAGGTGACTGACTGGGTGTGGTGTCACACATCTGTAATCCCAGCACTTGGGAGGCTGAACACAGGTGGATCACTATGAGTCCGATCTACATAGTGTGACCCTGTAGACCCTGTTCTAAAACACAAAAAACAAAACAAAAAAGATATGGTTCTATATCTAATCTTTTTTATTAAAAAATGTGTATTATCCTTCAAATGCTTTCTAACTGGCATATGCCAATTGTGATCCAGGAATAAAATGTGTTTCAGTGAAGAAATTGCGCATCTACTCAACACTGGCAATAGAGTGAGATTTTCAGTGCTTCATGTTGGTTGTGGGCAGAATGTAATGGACGTGAGGAAGGTGGATAAGGGGCACACAGACCGAGGTATAGTGAGATATTAAGATTACCCAGCATTAGACAAGGGAGAAGCATGGGTTTCCAGATGTAGAGATAAGCATGAGTGCAGGGCTGAGGTAAGGAGGAGCAGGGCATATGCCTTTGTTTACCCAAAATTCCATGTGAGTAGGGGCATGGGAATAGCAGGAGAGCTAAAGAGGGCCCAGAACAGAAAGTCTCCAAGCACAGCAAGACAATTGACCAGGTTCCTGGGGAAATTACACATGCAATTTACATGTTTCTATGCCCACATTCAAAAGAAAAACAGAAATAGATGAAGCAGAAAGAAACCTAACACTTAACCCAATGTGTCTAAATATCTGAAATCAAATCATCATAAAATTTTTTAAATTTTATGGAGTTTATATTTAATTGTACTATATCTTTGAAAGCCTTCCTGTATTTTACACTCAAGCGCATCTCAATTTAAAGCACTAAATGGATGCCCATGGCTAGAGGTTATTGTTGGTCAGTGAATTCCTAAAGTTTGGGACAGAGATTGGCTTGGGGTTATGAGAGTAAATATTGGAATCTATTTTGAAACTTTAGGCATGTTGTGGTAGACTGAGGCATGTTGTGGAGACTGAGGCCTGGGTGAACCCACATTGGTTCGACTGGGTGTGTGCACCCAGTCCAACAGTGAGAGAGTTGAGCTGCTAAGAAGGATGAAATGGGTGCTAGAAAGGGAAGCTGAGATGATGTTTTCCAAAGAGTCACCTCCAAAAGGATTCCTGTTACACTGATATAGGGAGGAGGATGGGTCAAGGAGCAGAAAGTAGGTGTGAGTGTTGGCAGGCAGGAAAAAGCTACGCCTGTTGAGAGTGTAATATGAACACAGCACAGGCTTTCATCTCAGGACAGATGCTCAAATCCTGAAAAACAGCATATTGTAGGAATAGATCAGAGAGCAGTAGAGAAAGGCTTAAGCAGTGAATTGAAGCTTAACAGCTTCAGAAATTAACAAGTTTTAATATTTAAAAGGTGGTGAAACATGCAACCATATTACCATCAGATGATAACATGCATGCCATCCTATAATGATATAAATGGAAAGTCACTTTAACTCCTCCCATAAGTTCCCAATCATCTTATGCAGGATTATGGGTCCCCAATGAGGGCCTGGTTTAGCCTTATAACAATCATTCCTAAAACTTACTGATCTTGCTCCCATCATCCTGTGGAATACAAATTCTGATTTCACAGGCTTCTGATGCTCTTGAACCTGTGGCTTGCTGGGAAGAGAAAGGGGAAGATGTAGATTCCTTCTTTGTTGTTTTGAGTATGAAAGGACCACACAGCGAGGTGGAGTGATTGGGAGGAGTTGGAGTTAATGTAACATCAGGCACAGCCTTTACCTTAGAAGTGGGCTTGTAGGCTGACAGCTGGCCTTGGCAATAGCAGGTTTAATTAAGAGTCACCACCATCAGCAGAATCTTACCTCTATATCCACCTTCAAACCCTATTGTCTCTATTTTCTTTCTTCTCTAATGGTTTGTATCACTTGATTCATTCTTCCTTGGAGAGAGAATTTTGTCTATCTCAATCTGCATAGATTTTTTTTTTACATTTGCCTGCGTCTAGTGAAAATCTGGCCACTTCCCTAGGATTGCATTTGGAAGTAAATATCTCAGTCTCAAAACTCCCATATGCCTCTGTGGATCCAGATCGGTGATGCTAAGATGAAAACTGACATCTATCCTTCAGGACCTTGTGTCAGAAAGGATTTAGCCCTGATTTTATCCACAGCAGAAACCCTACTATGCATTATGCTTTCACTTACTCACCTATGTATTTAACAGATAAATAAGTGGTAGCTTTGTACCATAATGTGTCTGAGGCTCAGATGCAGGAGAGCAACGATTAACCCTAAGTCTATCTTCCTTCAAAACTCATTGTCTTTCTCTTTAAAATTTCTACCTGGATGTTTGAAATACATGAGCCACATTAAGGATCTGGTGGAGGACCACAATGAGTAGAATCTAAGAATGGGAAGGTGCTTTGTGGCTAAGGAAAAGTGGACCACTGAAGGAGACACTAGAGTCACACAATGCTGCACTAGAGTTCTTCAGTTATCTGTCTATTCCAAGAAGACCTGTAAGAGGGTCCCAGTTGGGTAGCACTGCCATGCTCTTCTGAATTTGAATTGTCTCTGTATAACTGCCTGGGTATGAGACTTCAAGGCAAGTTATCCTATTTGTCTTTCAGTTTTCTCTCTTTTTTTTTTCTTCAGTACCTGGAATTGAACTCAGTATGCTGAACTTGTCAGGCAAGCACTTATTCTACTGAGCTATCTCCCCACACCTCTCATTTTTAATATGCATAGAATAGAACAAACCTATTAGAGTTGTTTGATGATTAATAGATTTTTCACTTTTAGGAAACATGCCACAAGGCATGGATGTATCACAAGTCATGACTTTAATAAAAGTTCTCACAGACCACACGACTTAGCAGCATAGCCTTCCACAGGTCTGTTCTCCCTTCAGAACCCTGACACATACTCATGGGTTCCAAGATCACCTAAGCTTCAGACTAACTGGTTATAAATGTGAAATTCCCACTACTCCTCAGATTTGAGGATTCAATCAAACAGCTTGCAGAAATCAGGAAGCACTATACTTTTACTTGCAGATTCTACATAAAGGGTACAAGACAAGATTAGTCAAATAAAGCAGTATGTATGGTCAAGTCTGATGACATTAAGCACAAAGCCTTTATCTTGTCAGAGCCTCCTGGCACATCAGTGTGTATCACCAAGCAGGAAACTGGCTGGAGCTTTCAGCAGTCACAGCATTCATCTATCTCTCATGGCCAGCCCCACCCTAAAACTGTTTTAGGATCCAGATCCCTATGTGTTCACTTTATTAGTATAAATTAAAATGTACACTGTGGATCCCATCAAGAAGACAGTACAAGAGTTTGGAGGATGGTCTCCAAAGAAGAAAACCAAAGACCAGCAGAACTATTTTTACACTGGTCTGGTGTTACGGTTTGTGTCTCGGTGCCCCCGACCCCAAAGCGTCATGCAGTCATGGGGTAGTTGCTGATTACCCTGTTATATAGCACTGTTATATATGTATAATTTTTCTGTTCTTGGTGCCATTATTATTGTTATTATCCAAATACTGAAGGCAAGGACAGGTTTTCAAACAGTGTGGCAGAGAGGCCAGAGGAAATTTAGACTATGAGTTCATTTCACCTGTTGCATTATTTTTTACTGTGTGAGACTGATGTCATTCCAGCCACAGGAAATTCTGGGTTATAATCTGAGATAGACTGTTTCTGCCATAGTTTGTAAATAATATATGAAAGGAGAAATAATTTGTGCTTATGTACTCTCTGACGTTTTTATTTCATGTCCTATATTACTGGTTTATCTGAAAAGGAATGACATTCTTCAAGGGCTATCTATGGTGTAAAAAAAAAGTAATTTGTAGATTCTCTGATAACCAATTTGGCTGAGAGATTCTGTGTCTCTGTCTTTAGTTGCCTTTTCCCAAAGTACCCTCCCTGCCCTCTCTGTGTCCTGCTAAGAGAAAGCTTTTCTTTTCATTTTTCTTGGGTAAAGGGCTGATTACCATGAATTAGACTCCTGCACGTTTTAATTTCTAATTCTCAGTGATTGGATGGGTATGACTTGGAGGGTAGTCTTCACTTCTTTGAAGGTCTAGATAATTTAGTATTAATGATGAAGGGGAAGAAAGCAAATGGTTTTGGGACCTTAGACCATGCTCAGAATTTTGTCACTTGGCTGAATATTGACTAATGATCAAGAACCAGGAGGACCATTTTGAAGATTTAAGCCAGTTGTTTTTTTAATTCATGTGAGCCTCCATATCATTTCATTCTTAAATATTTGTCCTACTTCCCAGAAGCAAAATTTACTGCAAGAGTGCACAAATTATGTGGCATTCATCTCACATGATAGGTGTAATTATCACTTTACAATCCTGAAATATTTTTGAGTTTCCACTAAAAAGTCAAATGTAGAGAATTCCTAATGATGTTTAAATTGATTGAGGTCCTGTTTCTCTGTAGTGAGCCCGAGAGCGAAAGAATTAAAAATTGAACAAAGAAGTAAGGACTTTCTTTTACCAGGGCAATTTCTGAGCTTCTTGCACTGGGGCACCAGAGTTTAAGAATACAGCAAAAAAGTATAAAAATGGGGTACAAATAGTAAAGCCATATTAATATGCTGAGCTGTAAAAGGCTCAAGCCAACAACTTCTGACATTGCCAGTCCTATGGGTAACCCACTACTGTTATGAACTACTGGACTATATTTGATTATTTTGCTGAATTTATGCATCTACAGTATTTAAATGGCAATGGAACACCCATTTATGACAAAACTAAACCAAAAAGTGGATACAGATAAAGGACCATTTTGCATCTGCATATACAAAATAGTTAAGATAGACATACAACCACTTTCTCTTAATTCAATGAGAAGAAAGATTTGTACATAGTGTTTGGACAGGATATCATGTCTGTATCTCATACTATGAATAACCACTACAAAAACAACAGCATGCAATGTATTAATCATTGAAACTGTCCTACTAATTGGTTTTGAAACTGTCTCATTGCTATTTATTTCTCAAGAAAATTAATTTTAAAAATTAAAAATAACAATACCAAAAACAAGAAAAAGATATGCTACAAAATAGAAGATTTATGACTTCTAAGAAAATACAAACTAAAACAAGTAGCTGGAACTATGGTGAGATGCTGTCATTACTCCAGCTTGTAAATGGAACTTTAACAAAAGTTCCATGGAGATGGACCTCACTAGATCCCAAGGCATCATTCTTACACAGAAATGAGGATAGCCATTGTACAGATTACATCTTATACTCAATGGATCAAAAATACATCCTGTGTGTGAGGACACTGGTGAAACATATGAATACTTGAAAAAGCCAAGACCCAGCTGTGCAGCTAAATGATTTGAAAAAGTTACTTTCTCTGAAGAAGGCATTTATTGACTTAAAAAATAGCTCGGTAGCTAACACTGAAGAGAAAGACATCAATATTAGCATGAAGTTAGATCAGGGCATAGAGGTGCAGGTGAGTGGCAGAAAAATCACAATGAATTGAGAGCAAGTAGATTTCTCTGATCACTGTCACTTTGACACAGGCTGCTCCTCTACCGGGAGTCTCTGTTTCCTTTGCATTTCTTCACTCTATAATGTTCAGGGTGAAAACTTGCTGAAAATTTATTCCAAGCAATGAATTGTTCCAAGGCTTTGCCTTAGAACTTATATTAGAGCTTATATTCTAATGTCTTAGAATATATATTAGAGCTTATATTCTGTGTCTTCCTCTTCTCTTTCCTTTTATTAACATCAGCCTGTAATGATCATACCTTACTACTGTATTGTGTCAGTGGATTGTATTTCACCTCCTCTACTGTGGATTGAGGATTTTACCTAATGTGCTATATAGTCAATGCTCAATAAATATTAGATGAATTAATGAAGAATGAAGCAGGTGAATAAAGCAAGTGAGAGTTGAAAGGGCTCTTCTACTGCCTCAGGTAGTTTTCTGAATAGTGGAAATATAAAAATAATATGTTTTCCAACATACATTTGCATACTTATACATGTACACATACATATTACATCTGTGTGTAACTCAGTTATCTGCTTTTCTCTGTGTGTGCACATGCATGCATGCATGCGTGTGTGTGTGTGTTTGTCTGAATGTAGATTATCCTTGGAATATCTCATGTGTTCTTAGCTAGGGTGTGTGGAAAGTAATTGGATGATGGAGAGATGGCAGCATACTTGATGTGCCTAGGAAGAGTGGCCTGGTTGAAGCAGGCCACTGAAGACCTCACCTTAACAGCACATCTCTCCTCTAAGCTGGCACCTCCTTCCATGCTTGCTGACCTCCAGCACAGGAGTAGCATTCCTCTGCCAGCATTTTCTGCCACACCCCTCTGCCTTCAGACTCACCGACTGTGGAATGAATGCTTGTAAAATCATGAGCCCAAATATGTCACCCTTTAGGTTCTGGGTGACAAGTATTTTGTCCCCACAATGAGAAAGGGAATAATCTGTGCAAAGAAGGCTATGCTGTATCTCTTCTCAGGGGAAGTTATATACATGTCTTTCAGTTTGTGTTTTAGTGCAACTGAATATTGGCATAACTAGAGTTTGTGTACTTTACTATTTTGTCTTTTGTATACTTTTTTCTTTCTACTTTTTTATTGTCTTTATGGGTATATGGGACTAGGGATTTATTTATTCATTTAATACAGGATCTTGCTATGCATCTCAGACTCATAGTGATCCTCCTGTCTCAGACTCTGAAGTGCTGGGATTACAGGCATGCACCTCCATGCCTTGTTTCGATGGCTGGCTCAGAACACCTAGAGGTGGGGCAGGAACAGCACGCGGTGCTGGGGATTAAACCCACATCCTTGAGCTTGCTAGGTAGGTGCCTAGACTGTCTAGCTATCTCTCTTATACTTTTCTGTAGCTTGATAAAAGTGTTACTTCTAGTCTTTTTCCCTCTGTGTCCAGATCTCTTTTGGTAGGACAGCTTTGAGTGGAAAATGTGTCATACAGAAAACATAATGACATATAGAAGTTCACTTTTTTTTTTTTTTTTTGGTGGAACTGGGGATTGAACTCAGACCCTTTGTTTGCCAGGGAAGTGCTTATTCTCCTGACCCATCTCCCTGGCCCCTGGAAGATCATTTTTAGCTGTGCAGCATCATAAATATCAAATACTGTTTGCACATGTGCTCAAGAGATCCAAGTAATGGGTACTGAGGTGGATCAGTCAAATACCTAGAGGCATTTTCTGAATTCTTTAATCTCCAGAAAGAAAGGGAACAAAGTGAATATTTTCACAAATTTATGCAAACTGGAAGGTAGGAAAACATTTTTAAAGAAACCATTTTAATATTTATATTTTGCTTCTCTTTACTGGACATTATTTATGCTACATACACAATAGAAATCAAGTTCTTTTCTTCAAAAACATTATAGAATTATGGCAAGATCCATCATAAATTTGAAATTATTTTATAAGCTGTGAGATGCCACATAACTGTAACTGGTTGCTTCTCTCTGCCAGGAAAACAATAACTGAAGCTGTGTTCATGTAATAATAGATGTCTACCGTGTTCAAGCAATAATAGATGCCACAGGGTTCACAAACAATATTGTTCCCAACACTAGACTAGTCTTGCAGGGCATGCCTTGATAAAATTAATGAAGCATCAATGTGGAATGAAATGCTTAGAGAGGTAGCGCATAGAGACATGCTGGGAGACCTGCCTTTGTTCCCTCAGTGATGTAAATGAGAGGCGAGAGGCTGCACCTTCTGCCAACTCTTGCTTCTTGGTCTCCAGGAGATGCTGAGTTGCTTGCAGTATGCTTTGTTCATGGAAGAAGGAAAAGTAATTGAAAAATATTGAGACTCTCCAGTCCCTAAACTAAAAGAGTAGAATAAGGTCAGAAGAACACCCTTAACGTTCTGATTAATATTATGAATCTATATGACCCTATGCTAAATCATCATGAGACCAAATTTTTTACATCTCTTCAGGGCATGTGTAGGTTTTTTGAGGTCTTTGGACTTCAAGCTTATAGCTTTACATTCTATGTGTGGAGCTTTCACTTCTGATTAATGGAAGGTACAATATACTGAGTGATTGCTCTGCATTGATTTATACTTTCAATGTATTATGTCTTACACAGTTCTCAAGTGTATGCTTCCTATTATTATTATTATTTTTTATTTTAGGGAATGGTCTACAGGGTGTTCATGGTCTCACTACTAGATCAGACTTGTAGTGATCCTCCTGTTTACAGTCTCTCAAGAGCTGAGATCACAGGCTCATGCCACCGTGCCCAGTCTCAATTGCCCACTCGCATGCCATGGGGTGGGGCAGGTATAGCAGGCCTAGAGATCAAACCCCCAACCCCTGTGCCTGCTTGCAGACACTTTAATCTCCTGAGCTATTTGGCTGGCCTCTATTTCCCCAAATGTATAGATGAGGAAATGTAACAAAGGCAGTACAGTGATTTATCCATAATCACACGTTTGAAGTAGGAAAATTTTTTTTTTCATTTTCAAAGAGAATAAAATATAGTAAAAAAAGTTAGAAGCAATAGAGAATTCCATCTTTTCACTAAAGAAAATTATGAGAATTGAACAATGTTATATTGCATTTTGTTGTCTTCAAATTAATTGTTAAAATTACCAGCTATAAGCACAAAACATTGGTCAAATCATTTAACAGATGAGAGAAGAAAAATTTAAGCATTAACTGCTCCTTACAATAGAGCAGCAGAAATCAACAATACAGTTATCCAAGCTATCATATATATACATACACATATATATATATATATATGTATATATATATGTATATATATATTTCTTTCTTCTTTCTTTCCCTTTCTTTTTCTTTATTTCTCTTTTCTTTCTTTCTTTCTTTCTTTCTTTCTTTCTTTCTTTCTTTCTTTCTTTCTTTCTTTCTTTCTTTCTTTCTCTTTCTTTCTCCCTACCCCACTTGTTCCTTCTCTTTGAACAGTTTCTTTTCCTTTAACAATATCTATTGTACATTTCAGATTTTCTTTAACCCTTTCAGGTCCTAACACTAAAGAGACAATACAATGTTCAAATGTGTGGGTCCGAATTATTTCACTTATGAGTTGCAACCATTTACCTCTCAAAGCCTTGAATTTATCTTTTTTTTAATAGCTGAGAAGTATTCCATTGTGTAAACACACCACATCTTCTTTATCCATTCTTTAGTTGATGGGCATTTGGGTTATTCCTATGATTTAGCTTTGACAAATTGTGCTGCTATAAACATGGGTACACATATTTCACTGTGGTATGGAAGAAATCTTGAAGACATTGGAGTAGGCAGAGTTCATGAACAAAAACTAAATTGCAAGGGAGATACTTCAAAGAATCAATAAGTGGGAACTCATCTCTTTGAAAAGTTTCCGCATGTCAAATGAAATCACCAACAGAGCAAAAGGAAAACCCATGAATTGATAAAAAAAAAAAAAGTTAGCTGCCTGTCCCGCAGACAAAGTTCTTCTATTTAGAGCATATCATGTATTAGAAATAACATTGTTAAAGTGCAGAGGCAATGTTGGGTGATGGCTGATACAATTTAGAAGTGCACATTGCTACTGGACAGAGCAGTAAATGAGCCCCGAAGCAGGCAATGAATGATGAAGATGCAGTTCTTGTCTTTTCCCCATTGAGAAGCGCCCAGTTTGCCCACAACAATGCCAGCGAAGACTGAGACCCCAGCTCTGCCCTTGGGATGCTTCCCTTCAGTGATAGAAAGAGCTTGGGAATGCTACTGGTTTCATGAGTGCATCTCCCTGGGGTGAGTGACAGCCAGCGGGGTTGTGACTGTGGGTTGAGGTGGCAAAGCAGTCAACTCTGAATGTGCAGCAGGCAGCCCTTGTGTCTCCAGGGAGCATGTGGTTTGCAGGTGGCACTAATTTCATATGAAAGCAAGGTGCTCGCCAAAAGAAAGACAGATGGTTGCAGTCACCAGTTATTTATTTCTATAATTAGCAGCACACTGTGTTTTCAGGTCTTGAAGAAATTGCCACTTATTATGGAATTCATCCCATCACTAGGCAGGCAATGTAAATTGGAAGCTGAGGAGAGGTTATATGTTGAATTGCAGCTCCTCTAATATGTGGGCCTGTGGTTGTGCTGTCAGCAGCAAGGTCATGGTCTGAAGACGTAGCCTGAGTCAGCCAAGGGAACTCAGTTCTGGGTCCAGTGGTGCCCGCTGTATGTGTTCACTTCTCCTAGGGTGCTGGTCTTCATCTGCTAGAATGGAGTATTTAAGAAGGAAAATTTGACTGCAACGCGATTCATTCCTGTTGGTTATTGCTATCACTGGATCCATAAATTATATTAACATATAGAAGGACTTTTTTTTTTTTTTTTTTGGCTAGCTCAGGCTGCCTTCAGGGTGGGTTTGGTAAGGCTTATGGAGCGGGGGATGGAACTGCGGTATCCTGCACCTGACTGCGTTTGCATGAGCAGACACTAAAACAACTATGCTAATTGGCAGGCTCCACTATACTGACATATGAATGATACCTGAATCCAATGCATTAGACAGCTGATGTGGGTCTGCACCCAGGAACGTCCACTCATTATTTAATTCAGAGGAAATGGCTTTACCTTTTAGGTCTTGCCTTCTTTAAGGAAGGCCATGCATAGTGAAAATTTAAAGAGAAAACAAATGATAATAATTTTGTATGTGTGGTTGTCCCAAAGTAAGAACTCAAATAGTTTTGGCTCTTGTTTTATTGTTTTAAAGTAGGGGAGAAAGCAGAAATTGAAAATTATCTAGTATAACATAGAATAAGTCAAATGCAAAGCTGTTGTAAGGGCACTTGATGTAAGTCTGGTGAGGGAGAAGAAATGAGTAATTAACATTGGTGGCATCCACTAGACCATTTTTAAACAATGAGGTTTTGGTCTCTATAGACTGTCTCCTGGTGAGATATATTTCTTTGACTATTAAGTAGATTGTATTTTGGACCCAAATCATCAAGCTTTCTCTGCATTCTTGGAGATCATAGTATCCCTTACTGTTGGGATTGGTATCCTAAACATATTTGATATCTATACTTCTACTCTGCTTTTTGAAATTAGCATCTCACAGATTGTTAATCAAATTGTAGAATGTTCATATGCACACATAAACTGAACAAAAAAGGGACCATCATTTTAATGTGAACCAAGGAAGGAAAAACATACTTTCGAGAAAGCAAGAGTCTGCCTGCCCACTTATTTATCTTAATTGATATTTTCAAGGAAATTCTTCTCTAAGTAGCTTCAGGCAGTCTGTGTGTATTTGTTAGAAAACCTCCCACTGGCTGTGCAGTGCAAACAAAATAGTTTCACTAATAACATCTTAGATATGCATGCTATTCCATCAAGCCCTGTATATTTAGTTTGTAAAACCGCAGTGAAATAACTCAGTGGGCATGGATAAGGTGAGTGAAATATGATGCTTTAGATCGTATCATAGCTCAGAATCCATGCCCTCCACCTCAGTTCGCAGTGTTCTCATCCACTCAGCTGAGGAAGCAGCACATCTAAAGTCATCCCCAGTACTCATTTGATTTCTCCATCTATGGTCAATCTGGATGTAGTTTCAAAAATGAGAAGCAGAGGGGACAAAGTAAATGGCAATGAGGAGTGATCAGATCAAAGAAGATAAAAATATGTATCAATGGCTTAGGTTTATGGAGGCTTATGGTGTTAATAAGGGTGAAGGGGAGGAATGGAACAGACTGGGAGATAAGTACAAAGTGTGAGTAATTGCACTTACATTTCCAAATTCAGTGTATGCCTAAACTTGGATCCTAAATTTAGTCTTTGAAAATAATTATTTTGTAATTCTACTTGTCTGCCTCTTAAATTATTTCTTAATAGAAGGCTTCTATGACCAAAAACTTTGTTTTTTTCAGGTTTTTATATATGAAAATTCAAGATATGGTTAATAGGGTATCTTGTCTTAAGATTATTATGAAGATTACTTTAACATATACAATATATAATGAGCTTAACACTTTGTTGAAGGTGCAATGAGAGTTTAATGAAGGGATGATTTTCATGTGCATTTATATTTCCTATTACATCGAGAATTACCATAAGGTAAAAAGACAAGGGGACAGATTAGACCTGGGAAATTCTGCCTTCCTGCTACATAGAGTTTGTTTTTGTTTCCTTTTATTGAAGCAGAACCTTGGTTACCAGATCGCTAGTAAGATGATCTGGACTCTGGACCTCCAGTGTTGCTATTTGATGATTCAGACATGTCCCCAGCCGTAACAGGAGATGGAAGGATGTAAAATCCTCCCACTCCACCTAGTCTCTCTCTCTCTCTCTCTCTCTTTCTTTCTCTCTCTGTTTGTCTCTATCTCTCTGTTTCTATCTCTATCTCTGTCTGTCTCTGTCTCTTTCTCTGTTTGTCTCTCTCTCTCTCTCTCTCTCTCTCTCTCTCTCTCTCTCTCTCTGTTTTATTAGTTGTTGAGTGAAAGACAACATTAGCTTGATTTATCCTTGGAAAAGCCTCCTTTTTCTTTTTTAAAAATTAATTTTATTGAGAAACGAATAAAATGAGACAGTTTCAAAACCAATTAGTAGGATAGTTTCAATAATTAATATATTGTATATTATTGTCTTCTTTTTTATTTTATTGAGAAACAAATACCAATGAGACAGTTTCAAAACTAAATAGGACAGTTTCAATAATTAATACATTGTAAATAGTTATCTTCTTAGTTGTTATCCATAGTATAAGATGCAGACAGGATATCCTGACAAACACTATTAGTACAAATATTTCTTCTGATTGAATTAAGAGAAAATAGCTGTATATCTATCCTAACTATTCTGTATGTACAGATACAAAGTGGTCCTTAATTTGTATCTCTGTTTTTTTTAGTCCTCTCAGAGGTGGGTATTCCATTGGAATCTAAATATTATATGCCCATTAATTCAGCAAAACAATCCAGCACAGTCCAGCAGTCCATAAGAGTAGTGGGTTATCAGCAGCACTGGCAATGTCAGAAGTTGTTGACTTGAGCCTTTCACAGATTCAGCATATTAATATGGTTTTACTTTATATACCTCATTTTTATACTTTTCTGCTGGATCGTTAAGACCAAGATAAAGCAAGACATATATAACAAGAAATTTAACTTCTATATCTCATAAGGTCAGTCAAGTCCCCTCAGGATTTTTCCTGTATACATGTATCAGATGCAGATCCTTTTTTGGTGTCTGGGGCCAGAGAGATGGCTCAATGGAATAAGTGCTTACATGGCAAGTGCAAGGGCATGAATTCAATCCCTGATTCTACCGGAAACAAACAAACAAACAAACACTTCCTTTGTCATTGTCAGCCATGTTGATGAGTCACAGCCACTGCTTGACCAATTTGCTCTCTGTAAAACCTGAGAGAATGTTTTCTCTCCCTGTGACTCTCCATAGGCACACTCTATGTCATTGTTCATGTTGCTATGTGGCCCCATAATCTCCTTGATCTGAAAATATGGGATACTACACAGTTACATGTGGTTACAATATAGGTTCTCCTATATCTTGAATCTTCACTGACCTTGATAGGCTAGGGTAAAATGTTGGCTATCTTTGCAGCCCTCCTATTTCTCTAATTTTTGGTCTCCAAACTTTGATTGTTAACCCTCCAGGAGGAAAGCATATTATTACCTTACCACATATGCAGTTGCGCTTAACCTCACCATCTGTCTGAATATAAAAGATCTTAGGCATAACATGGAACAGATATTTTCCATCAAGTATTGATATGCTAAACATTAAGTCCCTACAGAATATGGAGAAAAGTTTTAAAAAAATAAAAAAAAAACATTTGTTGTCTTCTTCATGGTTATTCACAGTATAAGATGCAGACATAATATCCTGTCCAAACAGTATTAGTACAAATCCTTCTCATTCAATTAAGAGAAAGTAGCTGTATATCTATCCTTATTATTTTGCATATACAGATACAAAATGATCCTTCATCTGTATTCCCCGTTTTTGTTTAGTTTTGTCAGAGATGGGTATTCCATTATCATTTAAATATTGTAGATGCATGAATTCAGCAAAATAATCAAATATAGTTCAATTGTACATAATAGTGGGTTATCTGTAGGACTGGCAATGTCAGAAATTGCTGACTTGAGCCTTTTATAGGTCAGAATATTAATATAGCTTCATGTTTTATACCTCATCTTTATCCTTTTCTGCTGGATAGTTAAGGCCAATATAAAGCAATGCCTATATATCAAGAAAGGCAACTTTTGCATCTGACAAGGTCAGTCAAGTCCCCTCAGGATTTCTCCTGACCCTGTAGTGCACTTTGTAGATTCTTTGGCCATTGCTTGACCAATTTTCTCTCTGTGAAAGCCTGAGGGAATGTTTTCTCTCCATGTGACTCTCCTTAAAAGCCTCCTTTTCTTGACTGAAGATATATTGTCACAAGCTAAATGTGCAGGTGAGAGTTTTTTTTTTGAAAGAAAAGCCCTTGCTGTGATTCTCCATGAAGCCTCTCCCTTTTTTACCCCAATTTTCGTTTCTTTTTTCTTCAATATCTGCCTCCACAGACCTCACGTCTCTGACACTATTGCTCCCTGACCCAGCTGCACCTTCACTTTTCCTCCTTCACAAGAGACCTGCTTCTTACTCACTAACCTGTGGGGGCTGGCTCAAGTTACTCACAGACTTGATGCACCAGATATGAAGCACTGACTGAGTGTCGGTGAGGACCCACAGCTCTGACCACCTTACTTGCACACGATGCCACTTTAATTTAATCTTGTTTAACTTAAAATATGCACTTTTTGTGAAATAAATTCAAGTACAATGCCAGATGTGACACCAGTTTTGGACCTTAAGAGAGTTCATACGCAGGACATTATGACATCTTGTTCTCCACAATGTTTCTTTGAAGTAAATAAATTAAATAAATGACACATAGAGCACACTGCTGACAGAGATCTCCTTAAGAGCCCTGGATTCCATTTTTACTTCAGAAGTTACCTAATCACATCAAAGGTGTAGAGAAGTGAACATAATCTCCTCCTACGAAACTGCCCCAAGCTTCTGCTTCTTTTGTTTTTTCCTTACTAGTGTCCTGCAGTCAGCACCACTTATTCTCTGTATGTCGCCACCTTCACTTCCTTTCAGGTGTCTTTCTCTGCTCCGAGGACAGCTGGTCTTGCTGTCTGACTGCCCCTCCCTCCAGGTGTCACACTACCTCCACCTCTTTGGGTGGCTTTAAACTACATCTGCATGTCCCCTTCACAGTGGATGACATCACTTGTAGGAACCTTTCTGTGCTCACCCTCCACCTTTCAGGTACAGCCAGCTTAGCATTTCACTTAGCCTGATTTCCACACCTGCGTGTGCTCTTGCATCTCCCTGGCTTTACTGTCGCTGGCAATTTTCCCTTTCCATTACATCTACTTACCAATCTCTCTCTCCCTGTCTGGCTTCTCAAAGCTTGTGTTTGTATATTGTTAGAATTACAGCTCAAGCCACTAACAAAACATTACTTTATGAGGTTTCAAGAAACATTTCTCAATACATGATTCAAATACATTTTAAATCAAGCGTTAGCCAAAGTTATCTAAGAAATGACACCAAAATAAGCTTTACTGTGCATGAGTTTTATTAAGGAAACTGCCTGTGAGACAAAATGGTGCTGTAGTTGGGAAGTACTCAGGGGCTAGCAGACCATGTCTCATATATCGCCTCATGTGAAGGATAAGCAAGGAAAAGCATCCTATATTATCAGAGTTGAAGTGAGATGCACAGAAGGAGTGTCCTGCTTCTCAGGAATGGACCATAATTAGCAGATTTCTTGCCAGCAATATTTCCCAGAAAGGGCAGACCAGGCAAAGATGTTGCCATGGATTTTAGGGTACAGCACCTTGGGCTCTGTCAGATACCCTCTCTAAAGGTGAAGTGCATCTGCACGGTAGCCACACATGTTAAGCTGAACTTATTATCCCTTTAATCTCCCACTCCTTATTTTTTTTTTTTTTTTTTGGAATTGAACTCAGGCCCTTGCACTTGCCACGGAAGTGGTTATCTTACTAAACCATCTCCCCAGCCACTTCAATTTTTCATTAAACCAAAATTCATTGCATGTATCTGTCCTGCCAAGACTGATGCTAGAACAGATATATGGAAAGGCAGGGAAAAGCACTGGTTATGAAAGCATTTGCATTGTATCACAACACAACACACCCATAGGCAGATGAGGCAGATGATTAGTGTGCTTCTAAGAACAGAAGAGAGATTTGACCATGTTCTGTGCGAGCACAGAAGAGGACTTGGCCTGCAGTGTTTGGAGGATACAGAGAGAATGGCACTAGAAGATATGATATTTGTGATCAATTACTTGCAAATATATTGTAGCTTGGAAAAAAGGTGGACAATGGTAGAAAGCACCCCAGACAGACAAAGATACGTAGCCTCAGGCATCCTGTGATTCACGTACTTGTAACTATAACATGATAACATGATAACTAGCAGATAAAAATCAAGAGGATATTCAAGGGCCAGATTTCCAAGGATCTGCAGTGTGCCCCAACCCGAGCTCAACTGACATTAGAAAAAGATTGCATCACTAGTACAGTTTATGTTCTAACAAAGGAGGAAGCCAGGAGGACCTGTTAACTTCCAGCTCATATTTTAGGTGCTCAAGAAGCGATTGCATTGCAACCCTGAATCAAGAGAAAGGAAAATGAAATCATGAAAGAAATAAAGAGATAAGAAGAGGGATTCCCAATTTTATTCTGTTATTTCCTCCCCTTTTGTGAAATTATGCATTTAACCTTGGGTCCTCATTTAGGAGGGATCTGTTACAATGTGTAAGCCAAACTTCATTCATGACCTCCAATAGTGTCTGTTATTTAAATTGGATCGGGCCATACCCAGTCTTAAAACACACCATGTCTAGGAAAACATCCTGGTCCTTTACCCTGATATCTAATGTCCTGTGGGTAAAGGAATGAGATATGTGCTCTGGGCTAAACTGCCACTCTGTTCCCATTCCACATGCTGTACTTCTCTTCCCCTGATCCATCATCTCCAGCCCTTTATGATGAGAGAAACACACAAATTCCTCTGGCTCTGGGAAGCATGTGGCTTCCCCTCCTGTGGACAGCCAAGTCCTGCATTTGGGCCACCCACGGACATACAAGGAGAGAAGCTACTCTGGCTTCCTCCTCCGTCAGCACAGCTTTCTTTCACCATAGCATGGATATTCCCTACTAGCATTGCTTTTCTAAAAACTATATAGCGTGCATTTGATTATCATCTACCCTTTTCACAGGTACAAACCTTGAAAATTTCGTCTGCTTTGTGCACAGCTGTGTCTGCAGTACCTGGAAAAACCATCTGATTCCTGGCAGGTGTCAATATATACTGGCTGTAAGGATAATGAAGAGAATACAGGACTAGGCAGAGGCAGACCTGGCCTCCTTTCGGAGGTCCTCTGCTCTTCAGGCTGTTTCTCCCAGCTGTGGGGAGGAGAAAAGCAATCAGTGGCACACACTTGCTCTTGAGAAAAAGCACACTTGGAAAAATGAAGCGTTCCCTGTCATTAGCTTTCAGTCAAGCATCACATCAGGAGACTTTTGCATCAGGTGCTGTGACAGGGACTTGAGGCGGGACTCCTGCAATGTGGGTCTGGGCCCTCCCATGAGATGGGACAGATGGTGCCTGCACACACATCCAAATAAAGCTGTAATGGTGCTGGCCTGCAAACACAGCACAAGTGAACCTTCCTTTACGAAATAAAAAGTGTTTCTTGGATGTTAGGTGAAAATCAATTTCTGCAGCATCACTGGTTTTCAGTTTCGACACAGTTTATCTGCTCTTGGATGTCTTTCTCATCAAGGGCCTGCAATTCTTCATAGTCTGGTGGAGTACAGGCGTGCTTCCAGAATACTTTCCCAAAGGTAGCCTGGCACACAAGGGGAGTATCATCGGAGAGTGCCCCTCCCATAATGTACCCTGTCTTTCTCAATATCTGAGTAATGAGTCACCCCTAATTATCTAATCAAGGCAAAGAGTCACACACAACATGTCTGTAATAAGACTGCATTATGATTGGGCAGCTGAAAGAACACATATGACCTTATCTGACTCAAATGATTTTACTTGTACGTTACCTTTTGTATTTCTGCTTTTCGCTTGTTATACTAGGGAGACTATACAATATTTACATATATGTAAATATGTGTGTCTGGTTTATTTCACTTATGAGTATATGTTCAAGTTGGGATAGATAACGCTGTGCTTCTACATAATTCTATGAGAGGCAAGATCTGCACTAATGGTGGTTGGACAGGATATTATGTCGGCTTCTAGTACTACGGTCATCCACTAGGAAAATAATTATTGAAGTTTTGATACAATTCAGGTATAAAAAATAAGTAAGCAGCTACACTCTTAATTCACTGATAAGAGATATCTGCTAAAATAATATCTGTAAATATCATGTATGCACCTTGTACAATACCAAAACGTTATGAAAACAGTTTGCAATGTATTAATTTATCGAATCTGTATTGTTAAGGTGTCTTAAAACTGTCTGAGTGACATTTGTACTTCGATAAAATGAAAGGAAAAAAAAAAAGAACACATATGACCAATGCCTTCCTCACACAAAATATCTTGGAGATAGAAGAGTGTGCACTGTTGAGAAAAAAAATCTTAACAAGACATCTATACAGAAAAGAAATGCAAATGGTGGCAAGGCAGGAGGGGAGAAATCACAACATATAAAAACAAAGGAGGTGTGTTGTTTCCTTACCTGTCACTCAAGCAGCAGGGAGTTAGAGGCGTAATTTGCAGTACCCCAAGAGATGGAGAACACAGATGAGGCTATGTTATTATTTCTCAAACTGATTCAATTCTCTTTCTCACAGGACTGACATTTCTGAAGTTTGGAAAGCATATCTGTAGTCACCATCCTGGTATCACTATCATTAAGCATAAGATGTCATACCTCCTAAAATTTTTTAAAAAATAAAAGAAGTGATGTCCAAGTGAGGATTCTGAGAAGATAAAGGGGCAGTGGTCGCATGCCAAGGGGTGCTACAGGGACAGAAGGAAAGTTGGAGCGTGAAGGTCATCCCAGCTTCGCAACCCTGGGGGGGCCAGGTGTGGCTTTCGAATGTGAGAGTGGGGGACAGGAGCCTCCTAAGTTTTGTGATGCTCTAATTAGAAATGAATTGTCACCACCTACATTTCTGTTTTGTCCAGACTTCATGCTGACTGTCCTTTCTAAACAATCTGTACTCTTCTATCTTGAAGATATTTTGAGTGCTGAAGGCATTCTTTATACGTATTCTTTCAACAACCTAATGAAAACTCTGTATGCACTCTTTGATTTTGTTACATGTGAGAATATTAGCAAGATTTGACATTTCTGTATGTTTTAATTCCATTCGGTGCTACAGGACAAAAGATAGAGGTGAGTGAGTGTAGGCCCAGACAAAACACTGCTTTATATAATCATACAAAATTATTTTTAGTGAAATATTACATTGATTCTCTGCTTTTTAAAATGATTTTGTATTCTTCAAAAAATAAAGTTACCTTTTGTATTAAAAAGATAAACCATATCATTAGTGACTGTAAGAATGAATCAAGAAGACTATGCTTAAGTCAGGAGAACCAGATGCTAAGAGCCACATGTTTTCAATTATATATAGAATGTAAAGCAAAGGATTTCATAAAAGCAGAGAATAAAATGGTGGACACAAATGTCTGGGAAATGAGAATTGGTCACATGACAGGATGTTGGTGAATAATTAATTCTATTATTCCATTTGTACAAATATATTATCTCATAATCATATAATCATATGAGGCACTTATGATTTGTACCTCATAATCACCCATGATTAAGGTTTACCAAAAATACAATAGAATAATTTAATAAAGGAAAAAACATGCTAAATATCAATCAATATGAGATATATGAATATTAAAACTGAAATAAAGTCCTTATTTCATGCGAGTTCAAATTTTAGGGAATTTAAGGATGACAGTAACCTAATACATGAAAAAAAAGTGGTGAATATTCAAAAATCATGTATATTCTCAGCTTGATCTATTGGTTATAGATCTGGGGGTAGGCAGAGTATTAGGCGCAAGGGTGGGGCAAAAGAAAGCTGCCCACTCGATGGTAGGCAGGAGACACAGCTGGGGAGACCACACTCACAAACCTGCCTGCCCAAAAGCTCATCATGGGCTACTAAGCCCTCAGCACAGTGACCCTTTTAGGGTGTTGCAGTAGTCAACTTGTCATCACAGGCGCCCTATGCTGGGCCTACACAGCTAAGGAGGTAGGACCCATTTTTTCTCATTTATCACAGTATTCAGTCCATGACGAGCTGGCTCAAAATCAAGAACATCATGGCCCTAGAGCACAGTGAGACTCAGCTTCTTACTTCACAGCAGACAAGAGTGAGGTAGAACAGTGCCAGAGAGAAGTGAGAATAGGTGAGCAAGATATAGTAATAAGGATAAGATCTGCAGGACCCATCTGTGCACAGAATTTTGCTTCACTGGCTCTCTTCTATCAATCTCTTAGTCCAATCAACTATACAATTAGTGGGAACAAATCCACTTCTTATTAATTTGACACTTATCACTTCTCCTTAAACTGCCTAATCCTCACTTAAACATAATAAGCACACAATTTTTCCAAGCATGTTATACTACATAGGACTGAACGCATATCATTGCCCCTTCCTTAAATGCTTAACAATTCAAGCGTTGCTCAAAAATCTATATCAAAGCTTCCTCTATTTATTGAATTTATTCAATGCATGAATCTGTAAATTAAATGCATGTTTTAGCACCTATTCTCTGTGCTGGATGCAAGGCATAAAATATAAATAAAACAGCTTCTTGCCTAAAAAAATAAAAAATAAATAAAATTCAAGTCAAATTTTTATTTTTTTACACTTGTAAAATTCAAACTCACAAGTTCCCAATATGTAGTGGTACAGCGAACACACTCCAATTGCAAAAGAGCGGAATAAAAGGGAAAAAGGAAACAAACAAAAGCAAGAGCAAAAACTAGCAGGACAAACATCAAGTCTTACAGATCCCTATTTGATACCCAGAGAATATGTTGGTAAAACGAGAGTTTCACAGGGCTTTGTTACACATGCATGGCCTTTCTCTTGGCCTGACTCCTCTTATGGCTGGCAGTTCTCCTTGGAAAGTGCTCCCTTCATTTGACAGCCAAACAGCCTGAGATCTCCACTCTGCCTTCAGTTTCAGTCTGGCAGCTTCACACACCGCTTTCTCAGGTTCACGTCTCCAGGTCTATAAGGCCCCCATTTGTGATACGCGGGAGCTGCCACCACTCCACAGCTCTTGCCTGCCACATGTCTATAAGACCAGCATCCGTGGACAGCACCAGAGTTTGCTGCCAGCACAAACTGTAGTCGGGCATCTTTCGAATAAGGATGCAGAGGGTTTTGAGTACTTGTATGTCGAACACAGTGAAATGAGTCATGGGGAATCAATTTCCTACATAGCCTTTCTCCACCAGTGAGTTCATATGCTCCTCAAGTGAAACATTTGTGCTTTTGTGCATTTAGCCTATGCTAAATGAGATCTTGCTGATTTCTGCAATGATGGCCCCTGTGTGTCTTTATTCTTGTAAAGGTTCAAAATATTTCATGTCTTTTTTTTACTGAATCTATTTTTATCTTCAGCAATAGTACTTGCTTTGACCTCAACGTTACATATGGTTACTTTGGGGCCCAAATTTAATTTTATAAAATAGTCGTACTGTGATTTTTCTCCTGATTCTCACTGTAAATGGGGTAAAAGCCATGCCACAGACTAAAAGTGGAGCTATCTTGAAAGAACTTTTGCTAGACCATTTACTCTACTATGTTTAATTTCATCCTCCTTAAAAGTCCCAGAAAATTGTCAAATACAGACAAAACTTCTCCAGAGTATAGCATGTATGCTGTCTAGCTCTTTTGTGAGAAAGTCCTCTGTCCTAGCCAACCTTCATGGACCTGGTCTTTATTGTCTACATTCCTACCTGCAATTTGTTCAACTGAAAAGCATCCAGAATAAGCCATGAAGATTTTCTGTAGACTGTTATGGTGTTCTCCAGCCTAATTCTGCAAAATTATTCCAGATTTCATTCACAGTGCAGCTTCAAAGTTTTTAAAGGCACACAATAAGATATAATGACAGCAAGGTCTTTTCTGTATCAGTCAACATTCCTACCCATGGAATAAATGACCTCACGTCACATCTCACATGAGGAGAGGCTTATTAGATCACACTTTCAGAGTTTCTATCCATGGTTGGCTGCTGGTAGAAGCTATGGGGGAAGAGCCTAGAGGAGAAAAGTTTTCTAACCCAAAGAATTCAGGAAGCAGAGGGATAGAAAGTAGCTATGAACAAGAATACCCTCTAGCTCATTCCTAAAGTGCTTCACTTTTTCCACAAAAGCACTACTCCTTAATTTCAACTAATTAATGAATTAATCCATTGGGAGTTAAAACACCCCCACGATCCCATAAACTTGAAAAATTCAGTGTCAGAACATGTAAGATTTTGGGAGTGTAAAATCAAAACCAGAGTATTTCTGATCCCAATTAGAGGACTCTCTCATTACATAGAGGACATATCCCTAGGTAGAATAAATTGTGCTGTTTGGGGTAGATTATATACTTTACTCTGATGTACTTCTCACAGAGAAATCAAGAAATAATATTTTGTATTTTATGTAAGAATTTTAACATCAAAAATAAATTAGCTCATCAATAGTCAAATAGCAAATATACACATGAAACCTGAATCTCATTTCAGAGAAGCATGATTTTCTTTCTTAATATTTTTCCCAGGTGATACTACCAGAGGATATAATTTATCTTTTTATTTTTATTTTCATTTGTTTTGGTGGAACTGGGGATTGAACTCAGGCCTTTGTGCTTGCCTGGGAAGTGCTTATTCCACTGAGCCATCCCTCTGGCCTCTAGAAGATGCAATTTAATTTGCCAAGGCTAATTAACAAACCTTTTGTGGCCTTTACTATTGCAGATCTTTCCTATTTTCAAAGACACATGCACAGATATTTTATATTAGAACAGCAAGTATCTGGTAAATGAGAAAAAATTTCTAAGATATCACCACAGATATCACCAACTGATTATGGAGTCTTTTATGTTCAGATTTATCTTTCATCTTCACAATCTTTTATAGCAACAAAAGAGTCAATGTTCATTCAATTTTCATTAAGTTGCTTAGTGTTTTGTATAGATCTTACAAAACAAAGAGTGAGTGCAATAAGAAAGGATTAATGAAGGGCTGGTGAGATAGCTCAGCAGAAAAGTGCCTTCTTAGGCAATGGCAGGGACCAGGGTTTGATCCCTGGCACACATGCCACACAGTCCCTACCCCTGAGCATGCTAAGGATCTACAATGGTAGCTGACAGCTGTCATCCCAGCAGTGGGGAGGCTGAAAGTAGGAGGATCACTATGAGTCCAAACTTCATAGTGAGAACCTGTACCAAATACATTAACACAGCAACAAAAAATGACTAATGAGAAGGTAGGAAACTTATGTTTCACACATGTAAATTGAGAATTTAGAAGATGGACTGATTTTGGAAGAATCATTCATTTTTCCCTGTGTTAGTTTCCCCATTTGCAAAATGAAACCTTCAGGCTAGCCTGCTCTTGTTGTTTTTTGGCCAATATTTCAGAAGCTTCATAGATATTTGGAGCAGTTAACTAACCCTATGTTACATTTTCCACAGGTTAGCTACTTTGATAAACTAATTACTAAGAAGTGTTCAATGAATTTCATTAGTACATGTTGTTTATCTTGTTAGCTAGCATTCTAAAATCGAAGGGATTAAAACTTATGGAGTAATAATTAGAAGCAAAGTATACACTGAAAGCAATCATATGGAAAAGAATTGAAGAGCGAAGAAAAGTAGATCCCTGAGAAGAAGAAGAGAAGAGAAAGGGAGCAGAGAAACTAGAGAAACTGAGCACAGTGCAAAAAAAAAAAAAAAAAAAAAAAAAAAAAAAAAAAAAAAAAAAAAAAAAAAAAGATCGAAGCTGCCTGGAAACTAGCCAAGGTTCTCAAAGAGGGTGACCCGTCTGCTTACAGATGGTAAGCCCGGAGAGTGTGGGGATTCTGGGGAGAAACAAGAGACCAAACTGGAAGCATGAGAACCAAGTAAAGCCAATGGTTGTTGAAAACTCAGGAACAGATGTAGCTTTACTCTAGAAGTTGCTTTATCTGCGAAGTCATCCAGAGTTGGAGAAGAAATCTAGTGGGGCACCTATCATATCTAAGTGTTTTGTTGAACCATTTGGGGAAGGCATTAAATGGTTATAACTGAACAACTACCAGTTGGTAATTCTGTACCATCAAAACCCAGGGACTGGGTGTGAAATAGGTGCAAGTGACAGTTGAGAAGAGGGTATGGTCCCGACAAAGGGCCTAAATTCAGGCTTAGACATTCACCCTCTCTTGTAAGAAACCAAACCTTTCACATGTAGTTTTCAGAGAGATCTGGGTTGGGTCTGAAAATTCAGCAGTTAAACCCAGTGGGCTGCACCTCTCCCCAATTTATCGCATACATTTAACACAGATCTGAGCTGTCTGTTTGCTTTCCCTTCTGTAATGAGCTCAGGGGTAGAGCTCAGCTTGCACAGTTGTCAAAGCCTGAAGCGTATGAACCCAGAGGCTGTTGAATATGGTAGAGACCAAGGAACACAGGTTATAAATGTAGTTTGACTAGTGCATTGAAGCACACTGAGGGTCAGGGGGACTGGGAGTGGCTGCAGTGACCTTAGGCCAAAAGTGGACATCATCTAGTAAGCATACCCAGCAGTGGAAACAGAGTAGATTGTAAGAGTAAATAATCTTGCCTGTAGCTGGAGTTTATATATATATATATAATTTTATTGAGAAATAAATAGCAATGAGACAGTTTCAAAACAGGTTGGTAAGACAGTTTCACTAATTAATATATTGCATATTGTTATCTTCATAGCACTTATTCATAGTACAAGATGCAAACATGATATCCTGTCCAAACACTATTAGTACAAATCTTTCTTCTCATTGAGCTAAAAAAAAGCTGTCTATGTATCCTACTTTATATATACAGATACAAACTGGTCCTTCATTTATATCTCCTTTTTTGTTTAGTTTTGTCAGAGATGGGTAGTCCATTGCCATTTAAATATTGTAACTGTGTGATTTCAGCAAAATAATCCAATATAGTTCAGTAGTGCATAATAGTGGGTTGTCCGTAGGACTGGCAATATCAGAAGTTGTTGACTTGAGCCTTCTCAGCTCAGTCTATTAATATGGCTTTACTTTTTAGAGCTCATTGTTATACTTCTCTGCTGGATGGCTAAGACCAACATAAAGTAAGACCTATAATAAGGAATGAAACTTTCGTATCTGGTAAGGTCAGTCAAGGCTCTTCATGATTTATCTTGGAACCCTCTAGTGCACTTTGTAGATCCTTTGTCAGTGTCACCCATATGGATGAGTTACCGCCATTGCCTAACTGATTTGCTCTCTGCAAAAGCCTGAGGGAATGTCTTCTCTCCGTGTGACTCTACGTTGTTGGTCACTTTCTTCTGTGGCCCCGTAATCTCCTAGATCAGAAAATTTGGGACACAACTGAGTTACAGGACGTTACAGTGAAGACCCTGAAAAGAAACTTGAGGTTCACACATATAAATAAATTTGAGGGACTTGCTTCTTTTTGTCTTTTTGGCAGCGTTGGTTTTTAAATTATTTTTTGTTTTCATCTGTTTTTTTTTTTTTTTTAATTTCCCAACATTTCATTATTGTCTTTTTCTTACTTTTTTTTTACTCATTACTTATATGTAATTATAAAGAAATTATTTTTCTGTCTAATCAGAACTTTCATCAAATTTTTCTTCTCTGTTTCATCTTCCTTTTCTGTTTTTGCAAATTTTACTTCTGTTCTCTTTCCTTACTCTATCCATACATACTTAATAGTACTAATATGAATCTTTATAAATTTTTAAATATTTCATTGTCCTAAGGTAATTATTGCTGAAATCTTTTCATATGGTTAATGATAGTACAATTGTTGCATTTAGTAGCTATTTACAATATGTTAATATTTGTCTTTGTGTTTATATGATTATTATAGCATTCATCCATTTTATTTTATGTTATTTATTTGTTGTTTCATGTAGTTAGTATGGGGTCTACAGGGTCTAAATACACAGATCCTGTGTATTTGGAGTGATCTTCCTGTTTTCAGCCTCCCAAACACTGAGATTACAGGCATGGGCCGCCATGCCCAGTCTCTTTGGCCACCTCAGCATGCCCCAGGGAGAAGGGACCTCACAGCATGCTGGGGAAGATGTCATATAGTTTAAAATGTTGTACAGTGGTAGCTTTTATTAGCTCTTATGGCTTATCAATACTCAGCCTGCCAATGACTTTTATTGTTGTTGATTTTACTGCTGTTGCCAAAGGAGCATTGTTGTTGTTATTGATTATACTCTTAGATGCTGTTTTGTACATAATTTTTGTTTTAATAACAATATTTTTCTTCATTTGTAGAGAGCTGTGTGCTGGGCCAATTATACTGTAAACTCCTCTTTCCAAATTAATGAATTTTCGTGTTGGAGGCTGAAAACAGTAAGATCACCATGACTCCAATCTGTATAGTGAGACATTGTAGGCCCTGTACTAAATATATTTTTTAAAAACAATTAATGATGTTTTTCATATCTTGGGACAGAATCAAATTACTACATTCATCCACACACAGGGTACACCACTGGAAAGCAGGCACTAACTAAAAGATCTCAGCAGCATCAAAAAATAATTGACAGGCAAAACACCTAAGTCCAGTAGAAACAAGGAACAGCAACACAGTGCTTTAAGCCCCTCCCAACTCTCCCAAAGATGCACAAGGGTTAAGAAATAGGGAAAATATCAATTCTGAAATGACTGAATTTTATGAAAAAATAAAATAAAGGAAAACAACAAAAAAATCAATGAGTTACTCAACAAGTTTAAAGAATATATACTTAAGCAGATGTTGGATGTAGTGAACAAAATAATCAGTGAATATACTAATGAAAAGCCAGCTGAGTTAAAAAAATGCAAAAAATGAAAACTCACTTCAGCAATTAAGGTACAAAGTCACAATCTAGAGAAACAAAAAACATTGTATTTAAAATATGATGGGGGTAGTGGGCCAGATAGCTCAGTGGATTATAGCACCTGCTTAGGCAGGTGCAGGTACTGGGATCTGATCCCCAGTGTGCCTAGCTGGCTCCACCCGGGGCTCACTAGCCTGTGGATCAGACTGAGTGTGGTGGCACGCGCCTCTGATCCCAGATCTTGGGAGACTGAAAATAGGAGGCCACTACAAGTCTCATCTGTGTGGTGAGACCCTGTAGGCTCTGCACTAAGTTCATTAAAAAATATGGTGGAGTAAAAGTGACAGACATGAGGACAGAGTTTAAGAAACATAAGATAGAGCTTATGTGGTGACCACATTTGCAGAGACACAATGAAAATAACAAAGGGGCAGGGG
>PVKA01002539.1:91106-123486 GCA_004027165.1 Ctenomys sociabilis | reverse complement strand
AAAGTGTTATTAAGGAGACTTAGGAAGATGGCAATGTTTTTTGGGGCCTAGTTGGTTTTATACAGGATGTGCACTTCATTTAAAAAAATAAGATTTTTTTACTTTTCTGTACATATGCTATACTCTAGGAAATTTTTATTGTACATTAAACTGATTATTCTTTTCAACTAATATAACTCTATTACTTCATAAAATCGCTTAAGTGTTCCAGATAAATGATTCTGTGAGAGGCTTCACAAGATCAGCAATGGATTTCCACATTTGTTCACTAATATCTTTAACAGGTGTCTGCAGTAGTGAGTGTGTGAAAAGATTGGACTCCAGTGTTAAACAGAGACATTGAAGAGTTACATTTGAGATCCTGTACTAACCAAAGTGATTTAAAGGACAAAATTTTTCATTTTTTGAAAATTTTCTTTGTCCTGTAAAGTCATTTAAAGGACAAAGACTTTCAGAAGTCTTTTGAAGATATCATTTTAGAGAATATTTATTTAGTATGTTTTGCTTTTACTTTAAAATAATAATGTACATATGGATAGAAATCTTGTATGCTTTTTATGAAGTATTTTAATAGAAAAAACCATCTTTTTGTTAGGTCTGAATTCTGATGAGACATTTAGGGATTTTAAAGTAGGGACATTAAATAATATAATATCTGTAATATTATAGCTGTTTTGCTTTTATCACATAACCATGTAATTTAAATAAGAAACCAAATTGCCTATTTATTTGAATGCTCCTGACAATATTTACTTTTCAAACAATTCACACATGATAATTATGTGTTTAAATGACACACAATGTATTATATATTATATTAATTATTATATTATATTATATATATTACATTATGGCATGAATAAATCTCACTGACATATCTTTCACATTCTTTTTATGGTGATAACACATAAAATCTATTCTCTTTTTCTGAAACATATATCATTATAGACTATAATCAACAGACTGTACAATAGATCTCTAACTGATAAGTAGCTGAAATTTTACATTTTGACTAACATCTTCCTAACAACCTTAGTCCCCAGCATGTGTGTGTGCATACATACATACACACACACACACACACACACACACACACACGTTGGATGTTGCGAATAATGCTTCAAGGAATACAAGAGCACAGGTATCGTGTCTTGCTGATAACCAGTTCTTTTGCTCATAAATCAAGATTGGAATTCTATGTCCTTTCAGTTTTTTCAAATTGAAAGAAATTTTCTTACTTAGGTTAAGGTTTTATTTGCAAAACAGGCAATATGATGTTTGCCTTGTATCTTTTTTCCAAAACATGCAGTTGACTAAAAAAAGTCCTTTTATCCTTAATGATGTTTCTTGACACCTCCATAACTTCATTTCAAAGCTTCCAGGGTTTCTTATCTAGACTTCTGTTTCGTAGCTCCAGTTAACTTTTCCTCCCTTTATCACTTTTTTCACGTTTTATTTTCAACGTTGTCCTCAGTTTAATGAATAGAGGTTTATACTTTCTGTTATGTTTTTTTCTTACTCATTAATATTTTTTCCATTCAGGTTGAAGAAATTCCTTTAGCATTTCTCATAGGACAGATATGGTAGAGGTATATTCTTCCAACTATATCATCTATATCTATATCTATCTCTATCTCTATCTCTATCTGTATCTGTATTTATATCTACATGTATACCCATATATATCATTTATATCTATATTTACATTTATATCTATATCTATATATTTCATATATATATATATGTTTCCCCGAAGAAATGAATATATACATATACATTTAGAAATGTATATATATTTATTTCTAAAGGATAGCTTGCTAAGAACAGTATTTTTGATTGACTTTTTTCTTTAATACTATTAAAATCTCAGTCACTCTCTTCTAGTCTATAAAGGATTTTCTGAGAAGCCAGCTGCCATGCAAACTGGGACATATGTGTTACTTTCTCTTACTGAGTTGAGAATCTTTAATATGTGAGCACTTCATTCTAATGTGTCCTGAGGTAAACATGGTTGAATTCAATCTAACCAGTCACATTTGACTTCTGTATCTTTAGGTTTATCCTTCTCTGAATTTGAAAATATTTTTCTTATTATTTGTTTGAGTAAGCTTTCTATCCCTTTGGCAAATCCAGTAACTTGAATATTTGCTCTTTTAGTGCTTTCCCAAAGATTTTGTTCTCTTTTTCATTCTTCTTCATTAAATTTTATTCTTTACTGTATATTTCATAATAGCTTGTTTTTGAATGAATTCTTTCTTCTGTTTGATTTGTTCTACTATTAATGTTTCAATCATGACTTTGGTTTCATTTGGTATTATTCAACTCCAAACCTTCTGTTTTAAATTTCTTTCACCTTTCTGTTTAGTTCTTTTCCTTTTTTCTAGAGAAATGCATTGTTCCTCTGTGTTCTGTTTGAACTTCCTTCAAATAACTATTTTAAATTCTGTAACTAAAACTTTGTTACACTGTTTTAAGTATCTGATTTTAAATACTGGGTGAGGTCCTGGCTCCTGAGTGTTTTTGGTGCTCTTTTGTGTATGCTATCAATTGACATTGAAGAATGTGGTGTTTGGATGGGGATATAGCTAGCAGCATAAGTGCCTGCTTAGCCAGTACAAGGTCCTGAGTTTCATCTCTGGTGTCACCAAAAAACAAACAAAGAATGAAGTGTTAATTCCAGTGTATTTATTTATTTATTTATTTATTTATTTATTTGCAGAATTGGGGATTGAACTCAGGCCCTTGCACTTATCAGGGAAGCACTTATCCCACTAAACCATCTCCCCGGCCCTGACTCCAGTCTTTTTAATATAGTTTCTTTGTGCTTATCTTTCCCCAAATATTAAGAAGCATATTTATTTTTTTCAGCCTGTAATCACTTCCATTATTTTGCTCTAAATGGTTCCTCAAATCTAGGTTTATTATAAATCCAGTTTTGGAACATTATTTCTGTTTTAATACATGAAGGTCATCAAAGCTCAGGTTCGTCTGAAATCTGCTGTTGATTTGTTACTCATTGTAAACTGGAGGAGAACCTTGGGAGCATGACTACATTTCCTAAAAGCCTCTCCTTGGGATCAGTGGAGAGGTAGGTGACTCCTTCCTAAGCATTAGTATATGATCACACATATAGAATCTATCTTGTAAGTGGGGAGAAACACTGCAGCTGGGGAGAAACACTGCCAGCCTCCAGCTCCTATGCCAAAGCTGTCACAGACAATGCTGCAACACTGTGTCCCAGCCTGAGTCCACAGCCCATGCAGACAAGCACAGCACCGGGTAGGACCAAGGCTTGTACTCTGATTTGCTGTTATTGTCTAAGGCTGACTTGTGGCCCAGCACTTCCTGGCATGGAGTTCTGGGGCAAAGCCTTGTGCTTATTGTCTTCTAGCCCTAATGAATGGAGGCTGATCCACTGTGCTTCCCAAGGTTTAGATAGTGTTGGTGAAGGCAGTTCCTGAGCAACCAATCTTGAAACTAAGGCAGGTCATGCTTCAGTTTCACAGCCACAAGTCTCATGCTTCCTTGTTCCATGCTACAGCTGGAAGTCATACAAGTTGAATTATAACTCCATCCCACCAGGTTTCTTTTTTGCTGCAGAAGTTGACTAACAAGCATGGCTTGGGGACAGCCGTGCATGCTAAGGCTGGGGGACAGGCTATGAAGACAGTTTTATGCCAAATCTCATGCCAAGCTGTGTCACATTTGAGACTCACAGCCCTGTTTGGGGGAAGTGGTGTGTCCCAGGTCCATTCCAAGGCTGGTTATGATACAGATCAAGGCTTTAGTCCCACTGGTACACAAGTCTCCATCTGGTCCCAAAGGTAGAATAGAGGTTTTATCTATAAGCTCTGGGCTAAGTTTGGGCTCCACTGTTACTGGGCTGAGTCTCACTGTGGTATATTTGACACTGAACTCCAAGGCAAACTCCTATGTTAGTGTTTTTGTCCTGCTCCCTACATGTTTGAGTCTTATTCCCTCTGCTGTGTGTCTTCCAAAGTTGAAGAGAAGGTGGACAGCTTCTTAGCTCCTAGGTAATGTTGCAGCTGCTAGGTTTACAGGTATATGCCTGTAGGCAGGTGTTATGGAATTCTGCTTTGTACTAAAAGTCTTACATTAAACTTAATTTCTTCTTGCTCTTCAAGTAGGAAATGTCTCTCTTTTTGCTGCTAAAACTGGGGGAAGACTCATGCAGGCAACTTTTTCGCTTCTTGCATTTTTCAATGACTGTTATTATTATATTAAAATCAATCTCTGGACTCTCATACAGCTTGCTTAGCTTTTGTGAAGGTAGTTTGGCACAGAAATAGCTGTTTAAATTGATGTGTCTGTGGGGAGAATATTGCTGGAGGTTCCTACTCAGCTATCATCTTGCTCTGTCTATAATTCTTCACTTTTAATTTCCTGTAGCTACCTGAGTTTTATCATGAAATACAACTGAAATAGCCAAACTCCCTGGAGAGGAATAATTCTGTGAGCAGTATGCAAAGATAGCCTCTTCTTCCTTTTCAGTGATAGTCTGAAAAGAAGCATTAATTCCACAAATATCTACAGCTTGTTTCCTTTAATGTACTATGTACAAAAATATGCAACAATAATGGAAATTTTTCTGTGAGGAAAGTATTTGAAAATGCGCTTCCAGTGGTCTTTTATTCCTTGCTCATTTTGTTCTTGGATGGTGTTTACTCAGTATCACACATTGCCGGGATTATATTCACTTTGTCTTCTATGTTTTAGACATGCTATTCATTTAAGTTATATGCAAAAAATATTGGGAAAGATATTGTTACACAACCGATGTCATATCTGTTAACTTTTCAAACTTGAATGAAAATATATCATTTCTTTCTCCTATAGTTGAGGCCTTCAAGAAAGTAGCTTAGGCCACCCCTCCTTGCTATCATCACTTCTAAAATAAAATATTTTCATCATAATGGGTAATACTACAGCCAAATAGATCCATTACTTTATGTCTAGGGACCAAAAAACTTACTGAGTGCTCTTCTCAAATATTCTAATATTACGGTGTGGATAGAATATTTAAAAGATTGTTCTGAGTTGACAAGCATTTGGAAGAAAAAAGTGAATATTAAAAAACTTATTCAAATTTAAAATTGTTACAACAATTGGTCCCAGAGAAACTGAGCTTACACTTTTCTAGTGTTCTCGAAACAAAAGGTAAAATGCAATTATAAAGGCTTTAGGTTCTGTTCATAATTATTTATAAGGCATGAATGCAAGAAATGAGATTATATATACTGTCTCCATTACTTTTCTCATTGCTGGGACAAATACCCAACACTCAGAATGAAGGAAGAGAAGGTTTACTTAGCTCATACTTACTGGAGGTTGTAGTCCATACTCTGCCCGCTCCAAGGCCGAGTGGCACGTGGCAGAGGGCAGCAGCACACGGCAGCAGAAGTCAGCAGCTCAGCAAGAGCAAAAGGGAGGAGTAAACGTGTCTCTCTGCCTCTCTTACGTTACACTCAGGCTATCCACCCCAGGCTGGGTGTAGCACTCACACCCCAAATCCCAGCAGTACTCAGGCCCATAATCCCAGCCTTGGATCATGAATTAATCACAAACTGTAGAAATGCACCTCAATGACTGAATGAGTCTTTAGGGGACAAATACACAAAAAGTATGACATAGTATTTATTAATTACAGTACTTGAATGCATATAATCAGAAAAATTCCTGAAATTTATAATTTATGTACACTATATAAATATTTGTATTTATAATTTCTCTACCTGAACTTTGCTTATATGTAAAAAGTAGTAAAGAAGATTCTTAGCAAAGTCTATACTTTATTTCAAAATTTCATTTTCTTGTTCTCTTGGTTTGTATAATGTTTCTCTCGAGGTTTCTTATACAATAAAGTGAAAGTAACTGTATATGAGCATAAATATTTTTCTTTTATTTAAACTTAGTCCTTGTGCAACATTCTGAAACTTAATAAACTTGAATTTTGTCAGAAGAAAAATAAAAATAATTTAATGGTCAAGACCCTGTCATACAAAACGTGTGTCTCAGAGTTCCCTGAAATTTGAGTTCGTGAGCTTGTCTCTGGCACAAGGCATTTGAGAGGCTGAACAGATGAGACATTCTTAAAAGCAATGAAGACAGAAACTAAAAATAATAAGCAGGATAAAAGTCCTCTAAGGAACATGGCAACATGGCTCAGTAGAATAAGCGCTTCCCTGGTAAGTCCAAGGGTCTTAGTTCAATCCCCAGTTCTGCAAAAAAAAAAAAAAAAAAAAAAGTCCTTTAATACGGACTACTTCTTACAAGAAAATTTAAGGGCTGGGGAGTCGGCTTGGGCCTCAGTTCAATCCCTGGTTCTGCAAAAATAAAACAAATAAAAGAAAATTTACTGTATGGGAACTTCATGCAATTTTGAGCAGGGTGATGTTAAAAATCCACATTACACCATGTCCAGCTAAATTGCATGTAAAGGAGAGTTGGTTTCGGGCTTCAGCTTATCCACTGAAAAAGTTGGAAGTGATCGAAACTATTGGAAAGTTTCCTTATAGTACCGAAGTAATATTTTCTAGTGCTGTTTTTTTTTTTTTTTTTTTTTTTTTTTCTATCAGAAATTCACCTCAGGATCTTGTGCTTGTCAGGCAGGAACTGGTGCCACCAAGCTCTACCCCTGGCTTAGTACCAAAGTAATAATCTTCATTCTAATGAAAATTTCAGCATCAGAAATTTAAAAGGAATTAAAAAATGCCTAAGGTAGCTTATCAATGTTCTAATGCTTGCTGCTGAAATCCAAGACAAAACACTGTAAAAATCACCAAAATTCTCACTCAAAACCATTCTGATCTTCTCAAAAGAGCTCATAATCTCGGGAGGGAGGTAGACAAGAAGTCTCCTCAGGAAGTAAATGAATGTTGAAAGAAAGCTGAAACCTGTATGGCCATCCACCCTACCTTCTTCTCAGTGTCATGGGCTGCCATTAAAAAATTTAGCTCTGTTACATAATTTTTTGCATAAATGTGAGTAACTGAATTTCAACTTTTTTCTATTATTAAATAAGAACAATATTATATCTACTTTGAAAAGATTTAGTGAAACTAAAAAGATCTTTAACGTACGGAAAGCTGCTAGCACGTAAAACCCTTGTGTCTACACATAATTCCAAATTGTTATGTCTGTACTTTATTCAATCCTATTAGTTCAAACAAATTTTGCTATTTATTATAATTATTAAAGAAGTAAAAGATAGATCATCACGTACCTCAGGGAGTAAGGAAAATTATATTGGACTAGTAACTATTAAAAAAACACCATTGCATACTTCTAAAGTTTTGTCCCTACATCTCATAGCCATCTATAAAGCCACAGTGCTGCTTATGAGGAACATAATGTTCTAAAATTTCTTAGAGTGCAAAACGAGTACAGAGACTCCTGTTATCAAAGTATAGTACTAATGGACAGCCAGACAGATGGATTATTACTGAAGGACCATGTATTTGTTTGGAGATTTAACAATTATTAGCAAAAACTAAAATCAAGGGCCGGGGAGATGGCTCAGTAGAATAAGCACTTCCTTGGCAAGCACAAGGGACTGAGCTCAATCCTCAGTTCAGACAACATAAATAAATAAATAAAGCTACAAAACATAATTTTTAAATCTCATTTGAGAATTTAATTAGATATTTTCCTGTCTCTATTGAAGGATAGTTTCTTAGAAATATCCTGATAGAATTAACTTAAGTGGGTTAATATTACAGTTTACCACTACTTTGAACTATTATATTTTTAACTGAATATTCAGAATGAACACATTAAAATAAAAGAAAATAAGGTTTTAATCTCCTACTACATTCTTTAACTTATATTCGTTTTTTCTCCCAAACACTGACTACAGATTATAACAGTATTATCAATATGGGTGATTACTCAAAAGAACTGCTACTCATGCACTTATAATCTCACAAGAACCCCTTAATAACATCTGATTCTTGTTTCATGAAACCCATTTTCCTGACACTATGACTAAAGAAAAAATTTTGAAAGTTAATATTTTTTCTAAGTCATAAATAACACATACAAATGTTAATTACACCTCTCTATTTAATATTTCTTTAAGATAGTCCATTTAAGCATATTGCTCATAATTTGCAAAGATTTTGGCAAAATCTGTTTCTTTTTCTATTTTTTATTTTCTTAAAGAATACAAATTAGAATTAAAACAAAAAATTACAAGTGATACAGAATTTCTCTTAACACAGTAACCTGAATTTCACAGAATTTGTTGTAAATGTAGTGTAGCTTCCAGTCAGTTCTTCATATTGCCAGATATACGCATGTAAGATTGGAAGGAGAAGAAAAAAGGAGATAAATGTATAAGATAATAAGAATAAAAATGTACAAACAGTGGAGAAAAGGAGATGAAACATTAAAACATCAACTGCTTCTTTCCACAAACCAGCCGAAATGCAGAGAACAGTTGTCCAAACCATCCTGCTTACATACATAAATAAATCTCTTTCCCCCACTCTTCTCCTGTCTTGCTTTCAACTCAGTAACTCTTTCCTTTTGAATAAGTTCATTTCCTTTATTAGTGTCTACCGTACCCTTAAGATTCCATTTTTCTCTTTCAAGTTTCCACAGTAAGGAAACAATATGATGTTTGCACAGAGGGTCTGATTATTTCACTTAAGACTATGTTCTCTGGTTGTATCCAATAACTAACAAAAACCACAAATTTATTCTGTTTTATAGCTGAATCAACTCTATTGTGTAAAATACCCCATTTTCTTTATCCATTCTTCAGTTAATGGTCATCTGGATTGTTTCTGGGATCTAACTATGACAAATTGTCATGGTTGCACATATCACTGTGGTATAAGCTTTTCAGTTCAGGAAGTTTCCCAGGAGGGTAATAGCAGTTTTGAATGGATCTCAAATATTAGCTTTAGAAGTAATCTCCAAACTGATTTCATTAGTACCATTGTACCAGTCTGCACTACCACCAACAGTGCAGAAGTGTTTCTTTCTCTCCACAGCCTTTCCAGCTTTTGTTATTGGGTGATTTCTTGCTATTAGCCATCACCTCTGTGGTGAGATGGAATCTTAGTGTTGGTTTAGTCAGCATTTCTCAAATGACCAATGCTATTAAATATTTTTTCATATATTTACTTGCCATTTATATTTATTCTTCTCAGAAGTATATATTCATCTCAGATGCCCATTTTTGGATTGAACTTTAAAATTGGGAGCCCTGATTTTAAATATTTTTTATGTTATAGATAGAAGGCCTTTGTTTGAGGGATGTAGGCCATAAATTTTTCCAAGTTTGGAAAATTACAGTACTCTGAGGAAAGACATTGAAGAGGATTTGAGAAAAGCGAAAATATTCCATGCTCCTGGATATGAAGAACCAACCTTGTGAAAATGGCCATACTACCAATATTGTTATAAAGATTCAATGCAATCCCAATTAAAATACCATTAGTGTAGCTCACAGAGCTATAGAAAACTTTCCTCAAATTTACTTAAAACCCAAAGAGACCCAGAATATCAAAAACAATCCTGGGAAACAAAGGAAAGACAGGTATCACAATCTCTGAGATGATATTATACTATAAAGCTACTGTGATACATTCAGCATGACACTTGCATAGAGACAGACCTGAGGAACGATGGAACAGATGAGAACACAAATAGAGTACTGAAAACACACTCAGCCACTTTAACTGTGATGAAGGGGCTAAACATGCTTACTGGAAGAAAGACAGCCTTTTTAATAAATGGTGTTGGAAAAACCTGTTTTGTCATGTGCTGTAGGCTAAAACTAGACACATGCCTATCATCATGAACAAAGCTACAGTCAAAATAGATAAAAGATTTAAATATTTAAACAGAAATACTAAATATCTTGGAGCAAAATGTAGGTAGAAATCTTAAAGGCATTGGGTTAGATAGAGTTCATGAACTAAACCAAAACTGCACAAGAAATACTTCAAAGAATCAACAACTGGCATCTCATCTTTTTTGAAAAGTTTCTGTACTTCAAAGCAAATATCCAACACAGTAAAAAGAATTTTTTTCCCATTTGGAAATACACATGTCATCACATTGTCCTCTTCACATAAAGTACTTTTATTAGTTCCTATGCTTTTACTTTCAAGAGTGTAAGGTACATCCCTATTTCTTCTACTTCAGTTGTTCAGCCTAAGATGGTATTTTTAATGGTAAAACTAAATTCTGTTTCTCATTGTTCATGGTACTATAAATCTTTTTAACTGGAAGACTATAGTGATACATTCACAGGCCATGCTACAGTGACTTCTACTCCTTTTTCCCTAATAATACCTTTGAATTCACCATCATATAATCATTATACAGATCATTTTTCTCTTGAATTTCAAGTACAGCCATGTTTATCACTAAGGAACTTTCTAAAGCTCAGTGTCTTTTTCAAAGTCAGTTTGTGCGGCAGACTCTAATCCACATCACAGCAACTCCTATCTTTCTTTTCCCTTTGTTGATGAGATTTAGTTAATCACATTTTTCTAACTATCTCTGCAACTACTCACAGCCATGAGATTGGTATAAAATTCATGTTAATAAATCCTGGACCATAATTTTAGGAGAGAATTGAACACCCTTCAATTCCTGTTGCTTCTTCTTATGGCTGGACTGTGAGTGCGATGAGGCCAAGGACAAGGGAAAGGTAATAGAATCCTAGGACGTTGAGCCCTGGAAGTTGGCATTGGTGGCCCCCCTCTGGACTGGTGAGCGATAAATGCTTTGTGTTGGTAGAGATTGAATTTTGGCAAATCTTTAATAGAGAAGCTTAGTCTACGAGCTGATTAGTGGCTTATATAAAATTGAAATTTCATTCCAAAGTCTTGTAACATTTTTAGGTGCTATAGGATTCTACTTTCTTGGGAACTTCCATGCTCAGATCCATCTTCAGTCTTCTAATCTCCATTTCAAATTGTTAAAAATTATGCGGTGAAAGCCAGCTGAAGACATAACTGACAGGAATTTTGTGGAAATACTTAATTCCTTTGTAGAAGAAAGAAATAATTTAAATCAATATACAAATAAATCAAGCCACTTTGTTATTCTAAGAAAATATTCATACCTACAATACTTGGAGTCATTGTTACTTCCAAAACCTTATTTAATCTGGTTTATTAATGCACAAAACAAATCCAGTTGAATAATAAAATATAAATTAGTGAGAAATGACAGTATTTTTATGGACATTGATTTTAAGAATAAGTAGGAATAAGCCAATATAAGTTGGAAAGGAATTTTGAAATATTTTAAATTATGCATAGAAAGATGGAACATTAATATTTCATATTTTATCATATTTTGAGACAGTATGTTTGGACTTAGAATTTATGGTATGTTACATATTATTTTGTATTTGTAAGCAAGTTTGAAGAGATAACTGATTGCATATATAGTTTGATGTTCTTTTACAATCGTCTGTCAGCTTCTTGGGTTTCATTTCCTTTTATTTCTCCACTGTCATTACATGTTCAGAGGCACTCTTCAGGCAGTGTCTGTGGTGTTTAGTAATTTGTCCTAAAAACATGTAGAGTGAATAAATGAATGAATGAATGAATGAATGATAGAAATGTACATTTTATTTGTTGTGGTGGTTACTTAGAGAGTAACCAAACTTTTATTTGACTTCTGTTCAGCAAATTGCTCCATTTTAAATGCTGTGGTGAAATTAAAAGTGAGTCACAAAAATTGTTTTGTGGCCAGACAAATAGCTCAGTTGATTAAAGTACCTACGAGCAGGCACAGGGGCCGGGAGTTTGATCCCCGGGCCTGATGTGCCGGCTCCCCCCCTTGGGGTGCAATGCAACAGCAATTGAGACTGAGCATGGTGGTATGTGCCTGTATTCCCAGCTCTTGGAAGGGTATAAACTGGCAGATCACTAAGAATTGGGTCTAGCAGTGAGACCCTGAACATCCTGAATACCTTTCCCTAAAATATAAACAAGAAAAGAATAGAAAAATTGCTTTGGAGATTTTTCTCTTACTGAAGACGAAGAAATAAATTAATAACCAAAATAAAGGATGATAGTAATATATTCTGTAAGTACACTGCAAGTCCAGAGGAAAAATCTCTAGTGACCACGGTAAACTTCACTAAAGGGATCACATTTGAGATGTCTTAAGACATGGAAAACTTGCCAAGGAAGAAAGATTGAAAGAGAAACAAGAATATTGAATCCTCTGAGGAATTGATGAATTTTAACAGTTGGGAAAATCATTCTGTTGGTCCCAAGTACAGTGAGTGGAAAATATGATGAGAAAGATAGATAACAAAGTCTAAGTTTGTTTATATACATGTGTGCAATTGAATATTTTCCTTTGGCATTGAAGAGTTGCTATAGATTTTGGCTAGAAGTGTGACAAGAGAATAGTTAAGAAAATATAGTATCTGTATGTAAAATGAATCAAGGGTGAGAATATAGGATCTGTATGTAAAATTAATCAAGAGTGGGATAGAGCAGGTCTATTTCAAAGGAAGTAAATGAAGATATCTATTATGGTAGCTTGTGGGGCATGCTGAGTTAGCATACAGAGTGTGGGTGGAGAGTTGGAGATGCAGAAATATAATGCAGATGATCTAGCATTATTTATGGACATGAAAAAGGGACAGACAATCATGAGTCTAGTGTTTCAGACTATTGTGGATGGAAACACACACACACACACACACACACGATTTATATAATAATATCCTCCAAGAACAATATAAACTACAAAAAAAGCTAAATTTAGAAAAGATAAGCATCAATGTATCTTTGAAAAGGAAGGAAAAAGATGGATATAAACATGGACTGAGGAACAGATATAGTTTATTAGTAGAGAAATATCCTAGAAGTTTTAATTTCCTATAGTATATCAATCCTTGACAAAAATGTCAAATTAGCTAGTAATGTCCCAATTGTTTCTCTGTCTTGAGACCCTTCAACTTGGGTTTTCTTGAGTCAGGTGATATCAGTCTTGTCCTGGACCAGAGAGAATGCAACAGTACTGTTTGTGTTTTGGATCTTTCTCCTGATACAGTTAAATGTCTCTGGCTTCTCTATCTCCACAGCATCACTTAGTCAATATTTCAAGATGAAATTAGACATAAATTAGGTATGATCTAATTTGTACTTATATTAATAGTAGAGGCTGACAGACTTTTTTATCTCCTATCATAGAAGATTTTTATGTAGCCCATTACATATGTTGATTCTTTAATTCTAGTTTTATTGTTAATTCATCATGAACAATATATAATAGTAGTTTTAAAATGGATAAAACAGAGATGAGGAAGGCATCTTAGATGATTGTGTTTGCAATACCTCAGTTCTTAAATTTTGGCTCTGAACTTTAGTCCTAGCTTACCACATGATTTCTTATTCTGCTTAGATTAGGCAATTGAAACTGCTGACCTCATTAAATCTGCTATTTTGGCATTACAAGTATTTAGTGCAAATATTGAATCACATTATGTGGAGAGCACAATAAATGTGTCTCTCCTATGGCATCTGGGAGGCTTTAAGCCAGTTCTCTCATAAGTAAAGGAGCTGGTCATCCACTAGGAAAATAATTATCGAATTTTTGATATAATTCAAGTATAAAAAATAAGATAAGTAAACAGCTACACTCTTAATTTACTGATAAGAGACATCTGTTATAATAATGTCTGTAAGTATAATATCATGTATGCACCTTGTATGCTACCAAAACAGTATGAAAACAGTTTGCAATGTATTAATTTATCTAATCTGTCTTGTTAAGGTGTCTTAAAACTGTCTGATTGATATTTTTACTTCAATGAAATAAAAAATAAATTAAAACAAAACAAAACAAGAAAAAGAAAAAAAATATTAAGCTGAGCTGTAAATGGCTATGGTTGACAACTTCTTCGGATAACTCACTATTGTAGTGGACTGCTGGACTGTGTTGGATTGTGCTGTCAAGCTCAAGTACCTAAATTAGTTGAATGACAATGGAGTGCCCATCTCTGGCAGGTGTAGACAAAGGAAGGGGTATAGAAAGGAAGAATCATGATGTGTGTGTATGGACAGTACAGTTGGGATAGATACGCCGTGCTTCTACATAATCCTATGAGAGGCAAGATTTGCACTAATGGTGCTTGGACAGGATATTATGTCAGCTTTTAGTACCATGGACAACCAGTAGGAAAATAATAATGTAGAAAGCATTAATTATTGAATCTTTGATGTAATTCAGGTCTAAAAAATAAGATATGCAAACAGCTACACTCTCTTTCTTTACTGATAAGAGTCATATGCTAGAATAATGTCTGTAAGTATAACATCATGTATGCACCTTATATGATACCAAAACATTATGAAAACAGTTTGCAATGTATTAATTTATGAACTCCATCTTGTCAAGGTATCTTAAAACTGTCTCATTGATATTTATACTTCAATAAAACCAAAATAATAAAAAAAAAGTAAAGGAGCAGTAATATATTCATCTCACTTGTGTTCTGGAGTTGCTAGGTAATTTGGATGAAAAGTGAGTGTGATTTGTGAATCATAAAGTGCTATAAAATATGTAGTGTTATTGTTTGTGCTTCTATGTGGAAGATAGCTTTATGTGGAATAATTTTTTCTGACATGGCCTTCAATATAGTCAATCTCAAAATCTCACTCTTCCTTTACTGGTGACTACTGAGGATACACCTAGATAGTATAAATGCCCAAATCCCACCTTGCTTACTAAAGGTGTTTGCTAAAGTGTTTCCATTATCATAAAACAGAGTATTAGAAAGAAAAGAAGAAAAAGAAGACCAAGAATTCCACATAGTATATTTTACTACAGCCATCTAACTCACAAATCCCAACTACAGATGCTAATTGATCTTTTAAATGAATTATTAAAATAAAAACAATGAATATTCAGATATGTTGTAATCAATTGTTCAGTAAACTATTGCTGGGAGCATCTCTAACTGCCAAATGAATAGTAAGAGAAAAGTTTAAAAGCTATGTCCAAAGACTTTAAGATTCTTTTAATCTAGGTACGAACTGTTGAAATTCATTGGAAAATTTGTGTATTTTTCTCTGTGCATGTGTGTGTGTGACATTTTGATTGGATTTCTATAGGAAGTCTGACCAGTAAAAGAAACTTCTTAAACTCAGCAAACATGGGCTGAGCAAATAGCTCAGAGGTCTAAGCACCTGCCTGGCAAGTACAAGGACCTGGCTTCAAGCCCCAGTACTGTATGTTGTGCCAGCCTCTGCGTGGTGGCACATGACTGTAATCTCAGTGCCGGGTCAGCTAAGACAAGAGGATCACTATGAGTTTGAGCTGCATAGATACACACTGTACCAAATAAATAAATAAAATATGAAAAATTAAACTGAGCAAATGTGTTATTAATCACTAGAAGTAACAAGAAAATATCTTTGATGGATTTTAATTATTTTTATGATTTAAAATATAACAGATCTTTTTTATAAACATAGTTATCCAAATAAATTTGATTACATAAACATTAGAATCAATCAACAGAGTATTCTAAAGTATATGTATAAAAATAATAGGACATTATTTGTACCAAATGAAAAATATAAATCAAAAATTCAAATGTTTTTATATACTTTTTTTCTTATTTAATCTTTAATGTATTTAGACATAATCCATATGTTAACAATAGTTTGCAGATGGGAAAATTGAACCGAGAAGATTCCAACAATTTTTCAAGGTCATAGTAATAATATCTAGAATTTGGACTTAAGTTTTCAGCTCTTTTATATCTCAACATCCAGGTAAGCATGTGGATATTGGTGTAGGTGTGATTTTTGTTCTTGATTGTTAAGTTAATTATCTTGTTCATTCATGAAGTAAAACCAAAATATTACACCTTGTAAATCAAGCTCTGATCCCCTTTTATCTGTGGCATGCCCAGCTTTCTGAATGCTTGCTTTTGTCCCTATAATTTCCTTTTCTTTTTAAAAAAATTAACTTTATTGAGAAAGAAATAGCAATGAGATAGTTTCAAAACAGGTTAGTAGGATGGTTATAATAATTAATAGATTGCATACTGTCATCTTCATAGTAAGAATGGCTATCATAAGAAATCAACAAAAAGAACAAATGTTGGAGCAGCTGTGGGGATAAGGAACTCTTCTCCACTACTGGTGGAAATGTAGACTGGTGCAACCATTAAGGAAAGCAGTGTGGAGACTCCTTAAAAACCTAGGACTGGCCGGGTGTGGAAGTGCATGCCTGTAATCCCAGCACTCGGGAGGCTGAGGCAGGAGGATTGTTGTGAGTTCGAGACCAGCCTGAGCTACAAAGGGAGCTCGAGGTCAGCCTGAACTGCATAGTGAGACCCTGTCTCAAAAAGAGAAAAACAAAAACAAAAACAAAAACAAAAACAAAAACAACCTAGGACTGGAAATCCCATTCAAACCAGCTGTCCCCCTACTGGGAATTTTCCCCCAAATACTGAAAACATCATATCATAGTGATATATTGTGTACCTATGTTTATTGCAGCACAATTTGTAATAGTCAAATTATGGAAGCAAAATGCCCATCCCCTAAGGAATGGATGTTTTTATGTACTTACAATAGTAATTTTAAAATCTAGTTGACTCTCAGTCTTTATCCAACTCCAACTCATATTTGAAAAAGAATATAAATATTTTATCTTTTGTATCATTCATTCCAAAAATTAATTTCATCAGTATATTATAAACCTCTGTCAATTATTACTTAGTAACTTTACTCCCACAAGTATAATTTTCACAGATTTAATTATGAGTTTATTTTTAGCCTTATCACAACTTGAAAAGAAAGTATAATTTTGTATGAGCAGTGGCCCAGTAAAACAATTAGATTTGTTTTACGTAGAGCTAGGTGCAGAACACTTACTAGTATAAATAGAAAATCTTCTTGACTTTGCTCTGGGCTATGATTGGATTCTGTTGTCTAACAGTGCATGCATCAGAAACTTAATCTTCAAGGGCTGGCCAGATAGCTCAGCAGATTAAAGCACCTGTTTATGCAGATGCAGGGACCAGTGTTTGATCCCTGGCACAACATGCGATGTTGGCCCCATCCCCATAGCGCGCTGAGGTAGCCATTGAGACTCTGCGTGATGGTGCATGCCTGTAATCCCAGCTCTTAGGAGGCTAAAACCAAGAGGATCACTATGAGTCCGATCTGTGCAGTGAGACCTTATAGACCCTGAACTAAATACAAACAAGAAAGAAAAAAAGAAAAATAAATTCAATTCTCAAATTCATAAGATAAAAGTAATTGGATATGGGTTATCTGGGAGGTAATCAGGGTTAGACAAGGTCAGGAAAGTAGACTCTCAAGATGGTATCAGTAGCTTTATAAGAGTGACCCAAGCAAGCACACTTGTGTCTCCATAGGGACTCTTAACCATGTTATGATCCAGTAAGAAGCCAGATGCCTACCCAGGAAGAAGGAAGTTAGTATCAGGTTTTATAAATGAAAATAGAAAGCAATCATGCCTATGTAGTGGACACAAATCCTAATAAATCAACTTAATCAATTTTGTTGCAGCCATCACATTTCTTTATTTTCCTTAAATTATTTAATATTTACTAATGACTAAAAAGGACTGAGCCACTGAAAATTTAATGTCCCTTATGTTTAAGTAATCTCCACTTCCTTGTACACACAGAGGAAAGGAAGCCAAGAAATGTAAAACCTACTAACATATTTGGGAAGCAAGTAAACTTATGCTAATAATTTGAATGTTAGTAAATCCAACATCACTCAAGGAAAACAATAAATTGGTCATCAGCATTGTGAAGCTTTTAAAGGAGATAGAAGAACATTTTCATTAAAAATGTTTATAAAGGTGAGAAACTAGGAGTTAGACTAGAAATGAGGGACAGTACAGGAGACAGTGACTGTGGTTGCAGGCATCAGGAAATCTTTGGACATTTTTAAATCAAAAGAAGTGAGTTAGCACATAAAGTTTAATTGAAAATAAAAGCACTGTTAGAAAAATATGCCTCTAGGGTTTCTCAAAGGCCAAACTAGCAGCCTGTTTCATATTATATATTTTTTGCCTGTGCATGAACATAGAAAGGAAAACTTTGCCATGACAAGTTGAATGTAACAATATAACATTTCTTCTTGTGGAAAAACCGAAAGGCTAATTTATATTTCATGTGTGTATAAATTGTGTGTGTGTGTGAGTGTGTGTGTGTGTGTGCATGTGTGTGTTGTTTTACAGAGCTTTGCTCTGTAAAAAAATGTCTACATGAAGCCTATTATTGTTAATCTTCTATCTATCAGAAGGCACAAATAAGTTATTGGAAAAAAGACCAGTGATTGGTCAGCAGAAGAAAAAATAATTAATTAAAAAGTGTTTTATTTCTCAAAATGTAAAGCATAGTATGTAACATTCACAATAAACATTGAAATCAGAGAATATTCGTTAGATAAATTCTTTAATAAATCAAAGTATTACTTTATGGTCTATTATTATTATTTTGTGTATGGGTAGGGTCTCACTACACAGTTCGGTCTTGTACTGACCCTCCAGTCTTCAGCATTCCTAGTGCTGGGAGTACATGCATGTGCCACCACACCTGGAGTACATGCATGTGCCACCACACCTGGATTACATGCATGTGCCACCACACCTGGATTACATGCATGTGCCACCACACCTGGATTCCATCGCCAGCTCAGGATGCCTGGGGGGTGTGGCTGACAAAGCATAGGGTACCAACGATCAAATCCTGGCCCCTGTGATGGCCTAAGCAAGTGCACAGTCTGCTGAGCCATCTCACTGGCCCTCTTATGGTCAATTATTTTGCTAAGCTGCAGAAAGTTTATGAATTTAAAGTTCACATTCCCATATCTTAAGATAATATACTTGAATTTCACCCAGAGCACCTGTGGATAGGTGCTCTGGGTGAAATTTAAACATTTCAAATCCTTCCTGTAAAGTAATAGCCAGAGTCACAATCACCTACAATTTTCAGAATAAATTTTCTAAAATGACGCACTGTTGTCTTGGTCAGTTTCTCATCGCACGGGTCTAATGCCCACTACCTGAAGAGCAGAGGCTTATTTCTGCTGCTGACATTTTCAGTCAGTGGTCTGCTGGCTCCAGATAGGGAGAGCATGTCAGAAGGGCCTGGAGGGGGAAAGCTGTTCCTGTCATCGTGGTCAGGAAGCACAGAGAGATGGAGGAGCCAGTGTGGGAGATAGACGCTTCCAGATCACTCTTCCATGACCTGCCTCTTTCAGCTAGCTCGATGTTTACACATGATAGTGTGTGAAAACATTGAGCATTTCCTTTTAAATTTTTTTCCTAGATTTTTTTGAGTGTGTAATTCACTCTAGCCTTGAACTCACGACAAGCCTCTGGCCACAACCTCCAAAGTGCTGAGTTGTCCAACCAGGCTATACACCCTAGCCTAGCATTCAGTGGTGGGTTTATCAGTGGACTAATGCACCAATGAGTAAAGTGCTCCATGATACAATTACAATTATAATTAATTACAATTACAATTAAAATTATTACAATTACTTTCTCAAGGCTCCACCTCTGAACATATGCACCTTGGGGGATGCTCTAACTTAAACCATCACAATCACTTTTCAGTTAAAAACATTGTGGTGATACTTCTTCTTCCCATAGATAAAACTAATACTTTTTAAATAGTCTTCTGAGATCAAGCCATTCCTCCTACCTTTCTCTTACTGTGTGCCTTTTTTTACCTCATGCATTAAATATGTTGGCCTACTTAAAGATAGCAACTTACTTCCTAGATAACTGTAGAAGGCCAACTGTCCAAATCCTGAGAGATATGGCCATGGGAGAAGGTTTGAATTTGATTCTGGGAGTGAATCTAGGGTTTTCTAAACCAGCTTGGTAGCATGCATTTGGATTGTTGAATCTTACTAGAATTAACCTGTGACTAAAATCCTAAGGAAACCATTATGCTTCACAGATCATTTAATTGTTTTTTTTTTTTTTCATTTTGCATGAAATTCTTTCAACTCTACCTTTCCAGTGAGTATGAAGATTTCAATTTTTCTATATTCAAGGAGTGATCTAAATTTCATATCCCACTAAAATCTTTATCTCATTATTGAACTGCTTTTAGAAACATTCTCTCAGTTTCCAAGTAGTTATTTGGGGATCTCTGCTCCTTCTATGCTTTTCTTACAAGCACAGTTATATATTGGAAAGATTATTTGTTATATTTGGCCAGAACTTATGTATTTTCTAAAAGGAGGTTTATCTTTTTTTTTTATTCTGAACATTTTGTTTGGCATTTTTTTCAAAGCTGAGAACCACAGTCATTTTAAAAGAGTTAAGGGTGACTAACTCTTTTCCCTGCAATCTAATATATTCTGGATGAGTGCCATTTTTATACAGAAGAAAAAGGATTTAATGCATGTTACTTTAAGTATACACTTAAAACAGGAATTTATAATGAAATAATGGATTATATCTATGGGGCTATAGTGGGAGAGAGATGCTTTAAATAACATGACCCAATTGCAAAAATAAAAACTTGACAAGAGAATAGTTTTCAGTGAGTTTCAACTATCAGTGTGGTTAGAATCACTTGGCAAGCTTATAAAAATATATATTGCCAATATTCACCAAGTTTTTGATTCAGTAGGTCTTGGAATCCAAGAATTTGCATGTTTAACAAATTCTATGGTGAGAATATCTTCCTGGTCTGAAGATAATGCTTTGAAAACTATTGGTTCAATTGTGTCACACAGTCATTAGTTCATATGTGGAGATTGCTTATTGGAGAGTAACAGCTATGACCAGACTGCTGGTAGACTATTTCCACTGGCGACACATTCTTTAGTGCTTGGAAGAGTATAGTTCAGTCTGTAGGATGTAACACAAAATTTAGAGACTAGATGTCTTTTTATTTTGAACAAAATTAATCTCTGTCCTTTTAAGAACAATTACACACTTATATACTTAAATCTAATTTACATATTTAGTAATCTATTATCGCGGCATACCAAATTTTTATGGAAATCAAAATAATCCATGTAATTGGTATTATTAATCACCTGGTCAAGCTTTCTGTCTTTCCAACTCTGATTTTTTCCTGATTCCTTTATGAAAAACAAAACCATCTTATTCTTTTTTGAGTGTTAGATCTTAAAAGTCATTCAACTATAAGTAAATTATGATGATCTCATTCTTTTTTCCAGTGATTGGTATAGGAATAAGCAATCATCTCAAACAATGAGGAAATATTTATTGCATCTTAAGACAGAGACACAAAAATACCCTTCTTCTTGATTTTTCTTCTATGCTTGGTTATGAGACATGAAAGAACTATAGCTTATCATTTGGTATCAGCTGTTGCTCAGCTAGTATTTGGTGGGGGGAGGCACAGAATGTCAGAGAAATATATAATGCAGAATGTGAAAAACAGTGAAGTATGAAATATGAGAGCATATTTATGTGAGCAGTTGGACATTGCTTGTACATTGAGCCTCAGATATATGCCTGACAACCAAAATTTCAAGATGTCACAATCAAACATTTCGCAGGAATCCAGACATATCCTATTGTGAAGATCACCCAAGAATGTGGTTGCCAGTGGCCACTGCCAGACCCACCCTCTAGCACTTACTAACCCCACAAGCTCTCTCCATGAAAAGAAAAGGGTTTAGTCTTGGGTATCCTAATCCAATCTTTGGGACCCTTCCAAGGCATAGTTGCACAGTTCTCTAAATCCCTGGATATACTAGGTAAGGAGTGATCCATGTGCTTAAAGGTTCTGGCAGCTGTTATTCTCCTTGTAACATGGGCTAAAAATTAACTCTTGGAAGGCTCTGCATATACTGCTCACCATATCTTAGATGCTCTGACCTCATGAAGCTCCTATTGGCTTTCTCATTAAAGAATAAATAAATTCCATATCCTATCCTTGAAACCCCTGAACTGACTATCAAAACTCATTAGACCTTAACATCAGCCACCCTCCTGCCAGATCCTAATACTCAAACTTCCTTCCACTATTCCTTCATGGACACTATCAACACCTCCAGCAGTGCTATCCTAGACACTCCACTCCCTGATCCTGAGGCTATGTGGATTAGTTACAGGATCATCTTTCTCATAATCAACTACAAAGTTTCTTGTTATGTTGCTGTTGGCCTTTCTGAGGTCCTTCAGAAACATCTAGTTTGGCCCCAGATGAGTTCATTAAACTCCTTTACCATCACCAGAGGTTCAGTTAGATAGAGTTCTCAAATTCAATGTAAACAAATCCACCCACAAACAGTGGCCTCAAAAGGCTTCTAACCTCTTTCTAATAATGAAGGCCATGACTGCACGTTCTCCTACTTTGACCCTTAAAGGGCAAGCTGATCCTTTCACCATATAACTATTCCAAACTGGCTTAATGCTCTTAACCAATGGCTGATTTGTATAATCAAAATCCTAACCCCATAGTCTTTGTCTCCAGAGAGGAGACAGAAGAAAGGTCTAGAGAGTGAGATTTCTACCTACAGTCAAGAATGTGTCCTTGTTGATCAGTGAGAAATATGGACGATGATAATACAAACAAAATAACTTTTATCACTGACAGTAGGACGGTGAGAACATTTCTCACACTCGAGCTTCAGATGTGTGCCTCACCACCAGTACTTCAAGATGACAAAACACAAACTTTCCCAGAAACCCAAGCACGCGCTAAGCTTGGTTGCCCTTCACAACAAGCACAGGGTCGCCTAGCACCAATGTCAGCCCCAGCCCCACGAGCATCACCAGCCTTCCCTTTACTGTCGTGTAAACAGCACCGAGACCCGCAGCCGATTCTAGCTCTTGATCTCTCATTAGGTGAAACAATATTCCAGTATTTCTGAGCATTTAAGTCTGCATTTTGGTCACTACGTTGTTATTTAAACTAGAAACTTCCTTGACTGCTGCCTTCAGAATGTGACAACCAGCATAAACAATAAAATCCTTTGTTGACCACAAAATTACGAATTCCAGAAATTCTTTGGTGCTCCTTTTGATGTCACTAACAAAACTTAATGTTTAGACACAACAGTGGACAGAAGGCAGAAGGTCTACTCGGGCTTTTGTCCACATCACTATTTTATGAACTGAATTGTAAACTCTTTAAAGATAACTACTTCTGTGTTCTGTCTGGTAAACTTTTTACTCATAGTAATTTCACAATACAGTCTTGTGCAAATGCTATTTGAACGAACAGATTAACAACTGTTTCTTATCATCAAGATAGATGTCTTCAGGGACATTACCCATCTATGCGAATTTGATTTGTTTGTTTATAGATTATATACCAAGACTTATCTCATAAGACATGATTGTTTATCAAGAAAATTTAGGCACTGTAGAATTATTTATTGTCCTAGCCAACTATGCTAAGTGGTATCTATCCTTTTTCTACTATGACTTGTCTGGAGAGGAAAATGCCAACAGACATGACCTATTTACCCTTTTCTTTCCTAATCAGATCAAATACCAAGGTAGAATGGATCACAAGAGAAACAATAGCACTGCCATAACCTCTGGTTATACTTTTCAAGTGAAAGAAATGCTTCCAATATGTCCTTCGGCATGGTATAACACTAACCTTTAAAAATGTCCTTTCCCTTTTCTTTGACATCCTATAGCCCAGCAAAAAATAGATATGACTTGATGACATGCAATGACTAGTAGGTGATTAGGCGATGGCAATATTGACACTGACTGACCTATCCTAGTATTACAGGCAGTAACATTTATTTTTCCATGGTAGATAAGTCATAATCATCCAAAGCATTAAAAATATTATTATAAAGCCATCAAAATGAAAAATGATTTTTCTTAAATGTTTTATTCAAAGTTATATACATCTGTGCTTTCCCCACACCCCTCTATCAAATTTTATCATGTATATATCAGCATTTTCCATACTTAAGCGTCCCATACTTCATGAGACTGAGTGACAAACAGAGAATGGGAAGGATAATTACACCAAAAATATTTCATAGTATAACTTGTTCATTTAAAATAATTATGTAATTAAAAATAAAAAGGTCACTAAAAGCCACTGAACATGTATTAGGCAAACATCTACTTTTTGGATATCTTAAATTTTTGGGAAACGTTTCCTAAATTATACAGTTTTGTAAATTTCACACATTGTTCTTCTGCTGCTCTTTCTTTTTTCCTTCTTTTTTTTTTTTTTTTTTTTACTGAAGACAGGAATTTAGAGCAGGTCATTTCCCATTTCCAGTCATGCAGTTGCATCCAACTATTGTATCTGGAATTCTTCTTTTTTTTTTTTTTTAATTTTCGGGAAGGGTCTATAGGGTATTCAGGGTCTCAATACTAGATAAGACTCCAAGTGATCCTCCTGTTTACATTCTCCCAAAAGCTGGGAATACAGGTGCAAACCACAACACCCAAACTCACTTCTCAGAGCTCCCCGAGGGCAGGGCCGGCACTGTATTCCTAGGGATCGAACCTCCACCCATGCACCTGCTTTAGGCACCTTAATTCTTATCAGAAATTCTTTAAAGCTTATTTCTGGGTCCTCTCTCCTCATATTGTGTATTTCCTCAATTTGGAAATCTTCAAATTCAATTTCCATTTATATTCTGAAGACTACCAAATTTCCATAACTTCTGTATTCTAGATGCGTATATTCATCTGCATTGTTGAATATTTCATAAGCATTTCAAATTCAACATGTTCAAACATTCCATTGCTCTCCAAGTCATACATTAATCCCTGTGATTGGCAGTAGAAATCCACCCACATTGATAAAGAAAGCATTTAGTTATCATCATTGATCTTTACCCCTCTTCATATTTCACATTTCCAATTCCAATCCATGTAAGTTCTTAAGGTTTAAAAACTAGTTTTATTGATACAATTTATGTTCCATGTATTTTTCTCATTAAAAGCACACTGTTCAGTGTTTGCTAGCGTAGCTGTAGATATTTATAGCCATGACCACACTGTAATTTTAAAATATTTTTATCCCCTGAAATTAAGCCTTTTTCTTCTGAGTGCTCATTCATCAGCCTCTCACTCTTTCAAAGGAGACGGCCTCTTGTTTACTTTCTGTATCTTTTTGGCTCTACTTCTGGATATTATATATAAATTAAATCATGTATATAAATGTGATCTTCTGCTGTTTAGATTTAGCATTCTTTAAAAGGTCATTTATATTTTAGCATGTGCCATTCTTTTAATTGCCAAAATATTGTACTGAATGAACATAAATCATTTTGTTTATCCTAGTTGAGGGAGTTGATAGTCATTTTAACTGTTTCTATTTTTGTGCTATTGACAATAAGGCTTTTGTGGGGATTTACAGAGAAGTTTTTGTTTGGAGTGTAGTTTCAGCTCCCTTAATTTGATACCTGGAAGAATTGCTGGATATGATATCACTCTATAATTTGTATTTTGAGGAACTACCAGATCATTTTGCAAAGAAGCTAAATGATTCCATGTTCCCAATAGAAGTATGTGATGGTTTTTGTTGAATCCTCTGGACACTCATCATTGTCATTTTTTTCTTTATTTTAGTTATTTTACTGGGTGGGAATTCATGTTTTATGGTTTTGATGTGTGGTTTCCTAAGGACTAATGATGTGTATTTTTTATGGGTTTATTGGCTACATGTTTATCTTCCCTGGGAGTGTGCATTCGCATCATTTGTAATTCTTAGTTTGTTTATTCAGCACTTTGTTATTAAAGTGTGGAAGCTTTTTAAAAATTGTATTGTTTTTTGTTTTTATTTTTTTGGCCAGGCATTGTTCTTGTTTTTAATTTTTTATTCCTTTTAATGAAAAAAAGACAATTAATACATTGTATATTCTTGTCTTCATAGTAGTTATTCAGAGGACAAGATGCAGACATATATTGTCTAAACAATATTAGTACAAACCTTTGTTCTCAATGAAATAAGAGAAAGTAACTGTATATCTGTTCTAATTCTCTTGTGTACACATATATGCATTTTTTTCTCTTCTTTTTTTCGCAGCAAAATGGTCATTTATTCACACTCTTGTGAAGTTAGTAACACATGACACTAGGTTGTGTGGTAACTAATAACTAACCTTAAGTAGACAGGATCTTCATCTCGGGAGTGAGGTAGCTTGTTTGCTTGAGCCACTGGGCTAAGTCCTACCTACACATATTTGATTGATTTCCTAGCTTCATGGCTCCCAACATATACCCTTTTTTGTTTTGTTTTGGCAGAGATGGGTGTTCCACTGCAATTAGAGAAGCTATATTTGGAGAAGTCTTTTTTTTTTTTTTTTTTTTTTTTTTTTTGTCTTTTTGAGACAGGGTCTCACTATGCAGTTCAGGCTGGCCTTAAGCTCACTTTGTAGCTCAGGCTGGTCTTGAACTCGCAACAATCCTCCTGCCTCAGCCTCCCCAGTGAGGACCTTTTCATACTTGAAGCCAGTCTGAAGATTGTAGGTACCTGAATTCAGAAAAATAACCCAATATAGTCCAATAGTCCATAATAGTAGTGGGTTATCCGTGCAGCTAGCGATTGTTAGAAGTAGTTGACTTGAGCCTTTTACACCTCAGTATATTAATATGGCATTACTGTTTATACCTTGTGGTTACACTTTTCTGCTGGATGGTTAAGACCAAGTTAAAGCAAGACCTATATAACTAAAAATGTAACTCTTATATCTGGCACGGTCAGTCAAATCCCTTCAGAATTTACCCCGGAACCATGTACAGCACCCAGCAGATCCTTTATCAGTCTCAGCCATCTGGATGAGTTACAGCCACTGGTTGGCCAATTTGCTATCTGGCCTCATAATCTCCTTGCTCAGAAAATTTGGTGATCATAGTGTTTCCCCTGCCAGGTAAGTACAATCACAAAATGTAGGGTACCCCTGAGTGGCAGGATGTCACAACACTGATTCTCTTATGTAAAAATTATATTACAAGGTATATGCATTACAAAAAGTTTCCCCAATTTTGTGAGTTGTCTTTTCTTTTTATTGATGGTATCACTTCCAGAATGTTTAAAATTTTACTTTCAGCCTGATATTCTATAGCAATGCTGAACTCTCCACTTTGCTTTCTTATTTTCCATTCAACTCTGCCTCTATTTCTTTATTTTTGGCCACTGTTATATTTTATTAGTGACCTATCACTAGTCATATAGTAGGCAATCATTACATTAACATTCCTATATTTTTCCATATTTTCCTGTTCTGCATGTCAGGATAACACCATACACAGAATACTTTTCTTCATTCTTTGATGTCTAATCACATTTGTCTCCTCATATGTTTAGTTCACACTATTCTGTCCCCCAAAATACTGCTAAACAGACAGTGCCTCTGCCTGGATATTATTTCCTCTCTTATCACCTGAATATCATCTTGGGTATCTTGTCTAAGTTTTAACCTTCATGCTTATCTATATATTTTCCACAGCAATTTTTCAAGTCTATAGTTGACTATTTACTGCTTTTAATATGTAAAGGCTGAAGCTTTTAAAAGACTTTAACAGAGTGCTAATGATCATGGTTTTTTGCTCTAATATATTTTTAATGCCTGAAATCTACACATCTTTTAAACAATTGTATTGAATGAATCATTATTTTTGTTTCTGGCAAGTAGTTCTGCCTAGAGTTATTGTTTCCTATGGTGATTACAGATATGAGTAGTTTTCAAAGGTTTGACTTATTAAACCCCTTCAGGTTTAATAAGAATCAGAGTACTTCAAAATGAAATGCAAGTATATAAGGAGTCATAAGTATGATACATTGGAGTTCAAGAAAAAAATATTGTAATTTTATTTTATACCTATTTTATTCAACACAATAGCTTATCATGTAAACACAAAGGTTGATGCAGTTGGCCTCAGTTTGTGTATGCTAAATTTAAAATTACAGTGATTGATTTTAACCAGACTAATTATAAAATGTGTAGGTTGCTAAGAAAATTTTGGAAAAGAAATCTCAGTTTGAAGATAGCATGTTAAAGCTGTCAAGTGAGCCACTTACTGGACACACATTGAGTAGGTCAGTAAAAACAAAAGCATTTCCATGTAAACGTATTTTTCATATCACCCAAAAGATATATTTACAACTGATAAACTTTAATTAGACTCTTCTATATAAAGATGAGAGTTTCTTCTTTCTTTTCCTAAATCAGAAAGGAACATCTCAAGGTCAGAGCACTTAGAAAGTATGTTTTGAATGGTTTTATTGGAAATATGTTACCTATAAAAACTCTCATTTTTCTTCACATTAAAGAAAAACAACAAAATAACAAACCCCAAACCCTGGCAAATAATTTTCTAACCAAAAGCTGGAAACAATCATTGACTTAAGAAATGTACCTTTAGGCCCAGTTTTGACAGAGCCAAGGTAATTGTATGTGCATTGAAAAAAAATGGGATCCATGGCAGTTAATGTGGCCAATGATGCATTTTTAAAAAGTAATACTTTGGCATATTCAGGAATTTTATTTTTAATTAAAATGCTACCGATAGGTTTTAAAACCAAGTACTAAAATATATTCTATTCGGAAGATAACCTTGGCTGCTATAACAAACACACCGAACCATTTATATAGTAAAAAAGCTTTTATAGACTAAACAAATAAACTTAAAATACTTCAGAAAAATTATACTTTGTGCTCATTTTAAATGTGTGCCATATGTGAGCACAGCAGTATATAATTTTTTTTTTTGTCTTTTTTGAGACAGGGTCTCACTATGCAGTTCAGGCTGGCCTCGAGCTCACTTTGTAGCTCAGGCTGGTCTCGAACTCACAACAATCCTCCTGCCTCAGCCTCCCGAGTGCTGGGATTACAGGCATGCGCCACCATGCCCAGCTTAGCAGTATATAATTTTAAATAAATTAGTCATCACATATTAAAGGGGCATGCTAAATTAATTTTTTATTTTTTCATCAAGCCCAGAAACAGTCGTGGCACAGAAACTTTCAATTGTATCCACAATTGAGAGTTTTCCCTTTTCTTCCTTTTCTTCAATGTATCTTTAACTCATTAGCCTCTAACATCATTTGTATCCTCTTCAATGCTTTAAAAATTATAGTTTTCTTTCTATTTATTTTACCTGTTATTCCTTCCATTGTTATTTCTTCCAATGGGAAACATCCCATTGTCACTTAAGTTTGAAAAGTGAAGTTTCCATACCCTTTCATCTTCTTTAGCTGGAGACCAGCTCCTAGTTAGAGAGCATATAATTGGCTAATCCCTCAGGCAGTGAGACAAACATAGCTCATTTCTGCAGGTCATCGGAACAGGTCCCCTTGGTATCCATTACCCCTAGAGTCTTGAACTAGTTTTTACTTTACCTTTAGTGAAACTGCTGCAATTGTTAGGTAATTCTTGCTTTAGTAAATAATACTAATTCCCACAAATGTATCAGGTTCAATCTCCTTACGTAACTGAAACAAATATATTGAGACATCAGGAATCAAACTGTCTCACTTGGTGCTCTCCCTTATTTTGAGATGTATTTTGTACTTAGAATTCTAAGGTTTGTATGCTTCTACAAGCAAGTGTGCAAACCGATTTTATGGAAAAAAACACCATTGTCTTTGTATTCTGCTATTTTATTTGTGATTAAAAAATAGAAGTATAAATTAGGGCAAAAATGAGTAGTTTAAAGAACAGCCAAATGAATACTTTATATTAATACAATGCTGTAATTGAAATATTTATGTAGCTTTTAAAAGAAGGGTAAGTGGTTGTAGTATAGATTGGACAACTGAGGGTATGGGACCAAATCCTCTAGATTCACCTAAACGTAGGCAACAAGAGTCAAACTGCCTCCCACTCCATGTCTGGTGTTAGGAGACAGAGGTAAGGAAAACGAAGATCCCAGTGGAACCATCTGAGAAATTCCTGAACTTTGAAATGGGAGGTGTGCAAATCCTGCTCCAAAAACATCCTTAAAGAGAGGCCCACATCAGGAACTGAAATACCTAGTCCAGGTTTGTGGAGACCCACCTGGGCAACTTTGCTTGAAAGAACAATGTCTCCATTTTGACTGTGCCTGACGCTATTTCCATGTATTTGTATGTGCAGAACTGGCTAGGACTTTTCCTTATCCCTTCAACTGGCTTTAAGCAATGCATCTTGGTCTAGCCGAGGTGCTGCTGGTAATCTTTGAAGATGGCAGACATATTTCCTTAATTATTTCCACATGTTGTTCTTTAATATGAGCTAAGTGGAGACAGGATGAAGATCCAATGCTCCAAAGTGTTGCCTGGTGTTGAGCCCTGAGATAGAGGCCACGACTTCCTGAGTTTTGAAGATTACATCAGAGGTGAAGCACTGAGCCCAAAATATTAGATACCATCTCAATTGGATAATGCAGATTACTCCCTACATATCCTCTCTGCATATTGCAGAGCTAAATACTCGTCCTTCATGACTGAATAAAACCCAGGTTTAAACCTGAGCTGAGGTCTTTGTTCCAGATAGCCTTCACCATTTCTGGACTTAGGACCCCTTGGCTCCCCAAAACTATAATTATGCTTAGTGTCTTTATTCTCACTATGAGTTGCTGGAAGTGGTAGAGGTAGATTGGAATTAACTTGAGCAGATTCCAATAATTTATCCTTGGGATTACAAATACAAACTTCTGAACCAAGACATGGATGAGGAAACGCCCTCTATATAAGTCCTAGAAAAACTAAGAGTATAGGAGTTGAAATATTGATTAGGTTATGTTGAATAATGTTTTTGACTAACTGCTACTCTTTAGTTCTTTCCCTGTGGTGCGGCTCCCAGGAAGGGATGCCAAAGTATCAGACATACCTTTAATGTGCTAAAAGAAATGAAATGAGAATAAAAATGTAGGCAATCAATTGATTTCTAATTATTGGGTTGCCAACATTTATTTTATTTTTTATAGTGATTCCACGTCCTAATGGAATTTTTTAAACTTATGTATGACTGATTACAATCTTGATCTCCTAGCTTTCTATTAACACATTCTATAAATATTCATAGCAAAAATTCTCTTCCATGTGCAATACCCCAAACACATAAAATGTTTTGGTTCACTTTGATAGTGGCTATTGCTGTAGCTAAGGTTTTGACTGGGAAAGACTGGAAGCCTAACCTGATGAAACAATCTCTCTTCCTATCTTTTTAATTCAGCTACCAACTTAAAAAATCTTTAGGTTGTTGGCAGTTTATTATCTCCAGAAGGAAACTTGACATACTTTTTAGAGGTGAAAAATTCTGAAAGTGCAGGAAACTCAAAATAGCACTTACCTTTAAGATAAGTGAAATATATTCAAATTTAAAGCATGGTTACCCTTTTGATTAGTAACTTGCAGTCTATAAAACATGTGGTACTGCTTAGTGAAAAAGTGCCATATAAAAAACAACTGTAGCTAGGGGGAAGTGTGGTGTGAAAATTACAACTTAGTTTTAAATGTCTTTTAATGCCAATTTAACCATTTGAGGAAAAAAGAATCTTGATATTTTTACTGTAAAAGTTTCCAAAGTAAAGTTTCTAGTTTCTTTTCCTTTCAAGTGCTGTATGGAATTTAAATAATATACTTTAAATCAGCATACTGGTCCATATGGATATAAAGAATCATAAAGCAGAGCTTTATTATTTTATCACAATCATCCCATAAGTAGTTAAATAAATTAAAACAAAATTATTCTTTGTTCAGTCAGGTTCCAAATTTTTAAAACAAAGGATAATGAGTAGCAACTTTAATTTTTGTTATTAGCAACAAGCAAGAAGTTTAGAGAAGGGAGTGGACGGCATTTGGATACTTTTATTTCTGTGTTTGTATATCCTAGTCTAAGAAATTATTCTCCCACATTGTTTTCTTTGAAGCATTAAGTAAGATCAGATGAGAAGAGACGGGAATTAGCTAATGTAGATAAGTTTTAGGGGCAAATACCGAGATTACTCATGAAATAAAAATTAAATGGTGGACCAGAAAAACTTGGGAGATACTCAGCAAACTCCAGGAAGGAAGAGACAGCATGGGGCACTACATGGAATTCCATGTGTGGCCTGGGCCCAGAACCCTTTCCTGCTGCTTTTATAAATTAGCTAAGCCTGTACCGCATACACCCCAGCTCTGGCATCCAGAAGCAGTGCGTCTCAGCGGTAGAGGCGGCTCCTGGGTCCTCTGAATCTCAGAGTCCTCTGTGTAGCAGTCTCCTGCACTGTCATGTGGCCAGGTCACAGGTTTCCCCTGCTGCTTCTAACAGAGCCTATGGTGGTCTTCACTAGACATTCATCCTCCTTAATACAATAGACTTGATTGTGGCTAAGATACAATCTTTTTTAAGGAAAATATGTATGACACTAATTTGAGCCAGTTAATTAGATTTTATTCTTTTTTTTTTTTTTTTTTTTTTTTTTT
>PVKA01002539.1:0-91006 GCA_004027165.1 Ctenomys sociabilis | reverse complement strand
GTGTCTGGTAATTCTATTGTTATTATTGGAGATGGAACAGTGCTTCAGAAAAATCTTAAAAGGATTTATGGAAATATATATATATATTTCTTTTTCATATTTTATTTTTATTTTTATTTTTTTCAAGACAAAGTAACAGGACAGATTCAATAAATTAATACCTTGCAAACTGTTTTTGTAATGTTTTGATATACAGAGTACATGCATGATATTATACTTACAGACATTATTATAGTAGGTGTCTTAGTGAATTAAGAGAGTGTAGCTGTTTACTTATTTTAAGAAGAAAACATAGGCCAAGGATTCCTATGTGAAGAATACAATGACGCCTAGTGGAAGCCAGGCTTCCCAGTGGAGGTAAATATGTTTCTAATTAAATAGATTCAGGGTCAGGAATGTGTGTCTTTGGTGAGATAACAGGAGATTTGTATCACTCTTTCATCTGTGAGCCTTGTTACCTTCTCCTTAAGGGTCTCTATTACTCAGTATAGCTAAAGGCTCCAGCCTGTGAAGTGTGCTGTCTTCCTTAGTTGTTTCCTTTACATCTAATATACTTTTGTGAATAATTATTATGCTTCCTAGTTCAAGTTCTGGGTGCTGTGCAGCATTTTTAAAAATTGATATTTAACTTTTGGCTTTGTGGAGCTTCTGAGGCAGAAGCTCGAGATTCTTCCTGCTGCCTTCCTAAACAGCACTTTGTGTGGGTACTTATTTTCCTATGGAAGAAGTAAAATCAAGAGAGAGATTACTTTTTATGTTACTATAACATCAGATCAAGGGCACACATGGTAAAATTTAAATGAAATGAAGAAAGGCCATTCAAGATGAGTAAAGAAGGTAAAAGAAATGAGTCATGACTATTTGTGGGTACATTTAGAACAAATATGAGATGCTTGCTTTTGGAAACAATGATTATTGCTAATATGGTAAATGCTCCTTTTTAGGCTTAGCTATAAAAAAAGAATGTCCATGGTGCCAGTGTTACGTAGTGTGGTCTATTTATAGGTGAGAATGGAAATGGCATATCCTAAGCACAAGAAAAGTCGTTAGGAGAAAGATTTTGAGGGCACAATGAAGATGATGTGGAAGTGAGAGGAGAGGTTGAATTCTAGCGATATTTCAGAAATAACCAATAAGACATTTCATGGTGTTTGTATACGGAAAACGAGAAGGAGCAAAATTACACCACATTGCTTTAACAAGGTAATAGATAATTATATTCTTTAACACTAAGGTAAAGAGCACCTTTCAGCCAGCCTTCCTCAAAAATAAAATTTAAAATAAGTACAAGCTTTTATCCAAAACCATGTGTATATATAGGCAAAGACATAAAAAGAAACATATTTTATATGTCTGTTATGACTGATACCCTCAGAATTCTTTAATGGATGGTCATATTGTTTTCAAAATTAATACAAACTAACAGTTATAAAACATTTATTGCTAAATTTAAACTACCTGAATGCAAATACAGTTATTAACTAGAATTTTTAATTTTAATAAAATAAGTAAAATTGACAAATAGAGGTGATAGAATGTGTTAGCAAATTTAAAGTGAAAAGCTTTGAAAAAAATGACTGTCATTTTATCTGGGACAGCTCTATTAAGATACATATTATTTTATGTAAAGCAATATGAATTGTACTATTTGTTATTTGAGCATCTTTTTGTCATCTTGGACAAGAAAATTAAGCCCTCAGGAAAAGAATGTCTATTTGTGAAATGGAGATAAAAATCATGTATGTTAATGCTTTGAAAAGAAGTGAAATTAAATGTATAAAGAGGCTAGCACACAATATCTGGGAAATATTGTTGCCTACCATAGGAGGAACTTAATGCTTGAGTGCATTGTCTGATATCTGTTCTTTGAAAAGTTTTTTTTTTTGAGACTCTATTTCACTTAGTGTCTATCACACAGTAGACTTACTGCTGAGGAATGAACTAAAGAATTCAAGATACATCATACACTTTGCATTGCAATTTTCTTGCTTGAATCCCCCTGGGTCCATCAGACATGGTGTGAGAGGAAGCTAGCCCTTTTGCTCATAGGCCAGTTGCTCACTGAGGCTGACTCTAGGATCTCTACGGAGCAGAGGCACTTCCTCTTTCAGCCAGTGGCTTTCCATTAAAGCTATCCATGATGGCGTCTGCCTGTGGTGTGCAGCCAGTATATGTGTGTTGCCCTCTTTCTGTTCTTTTGTCTCTAAGCATGGGGAAGTCTTTCTGCTTCCATGACCAACAACCTCGTTTTTTGCTTCATAGTCTAGTGATGGTACAACCCACCATGGTGGGAGAGAGAGAACATGGATATCTGTATGATTTCTGTGACCAGGAGGGACAAAGTGCATTTTTCCTTTGTTTTCTTGACACATTTTCCTCACACAGCAGTGAGTATGAGAGAAGTAAGAGGAAAGGACACAAAGCGGCCTGATGGTACCCGAAATCCCTAGAGACTTGCCTTTCACCTCACAAGTATCTTTGAGAGCAGCATACTCTTTTTTAAATTGTCAGCCCCTAAGATAGCACACAAAGTGTTACTAAGTATGATTACGATTCATGATTAAAATTTGTAATTAAAAATTCTCATACTGCATTTTTTGAAATAAGATATTCAATTAATGAGAAAAATAATTAATATAAAACTAAGCAATGCTTATTTTGAATGCATAGAGGATCATCTAACAGAAAAAGAAACAGAAAAAGAAGAAAACTTAACAGGTTGTGCATTTGGATATATAACCTCTGGATTGCAATGTGGAATCTTTGTGATCACTTTCTTAAGTCCCTGCAAAAAATAATTTGTTTGATTTTTTAATTCATAACTGTAAAAAAGGAAACCTTCTAAAATTTGACAAGTGTAGTAAAATTTCCATTGTACATTAAAGGTGGTACATTAGTTGGCTTCTTCTGGTATGATAATACATATTTCTATGTATTTCTCCGGCACACATCATCAACATTCATTTTTTCCATTAATTTGTTGGTTGGTTGTCTACGGTTGCTTCAGCCTCAGGATTATAGTTGAGTTCAGATCTACTCGACTAGTTTATGCGTTTTCCTTGGATCAGTATCAGCCTGAGAAGAAATCCTGACAAAAGCTGAACCCTCCAGCCAGATAGATTTAAAACCTCCCCTTCATCTTATCTCTAGCATCCCACTCGCAAATGCACATCATACGCTGAGCCTGGAAGTAATAGAATGTTTTTCTCTCTTTTAGGCTCGAGCCTTGATAACAGAAGCGGGCATGGAGGCCGGGCATCATTATGTGCAGATATGATGAACTCTAAAAGACTTTTTTTTTTTCATCAAAAGTTTCAGTTAGAAGTTGAAAATGCCTCTAACTACAAAGAAATGTGAACTTTTCATAAAAATTATTCCTTGATATCTGAAAATAATTTTTTATTGAAACCAATATATTTAATATACTGCATATATGTTCAAAATCATATATAAATACTTCAAACTTTAAGAAATAATACAAAAGTTGTGGAGAAAGACAGTTAATAATTTACCTTACAGTGTAATACCTATATGTGACTTTGACACAGCAGACCATAGGACTTGCTGTGGAGCAAGTCTAGCAAAAGATTAGTGTAAAAGGAAATGGAAACAGGACCTTAGGCCCAGAGAAAAGCTGCTGGGACAGCTGGAGATGCTGTACTGAGCTATGTCCAGAGGAACGATAAGCATGAAGGCCAAAGTACAGCCTCTGGCACAGTTAAACTACAATGTTTTCACTAATCTGCAGTTTTACCTTCCCAATTACCGTTTCAGATTTTTGTAAAGATTCTAATAAATAGCAGGAGAACATTACAATCAAAGCTTCACTCCCAGAGACGGTGGCCCCCAATCCTATACTTTTGTCTCTCATTTTCTTTTCAACAACTGCAGAAATAAGTAAAAAGGGCACCAGGAAAATTTCTCAATGTGTCTGTTAAAATGGTGTAACAGTGAAATTTCAAAGTTTGGTGCAAATTACATGATCAAGTAACAGTCCAGAATGTTTTTTCTAAATCATCAGAAGTATACTTCCACAGGTACTCATGACATGGGGCTCATGAGGATTTCCCTCCTTCCAGGTTTTTTGCATCCACACTAATTACAAGCTCTGAACAAGGCAGGTGCGATCTAAATCAGTGATGACAAACCTTTCAGAGCCCTGAGAGATATCAAGAGCTTGTTGTGCTACGTATTCTGTACATTCACCACTGCTGCACCAGACTTCCACTGCACAGAAGTGTGGAATATCCAAGGGAGCCAGAAAATGCGGTCTCCTGGATACTTAGTTGAAAGAGAATAGCTTTCCTGAAAAGGCTAGAAGTCTGCAAAATTTGCTAAAAATCAATAAATTTAAATTATTTAAGCTTTTGAGTTAGACATGGTTGCACACAGCTGCAATCCCAGAATTTTGCAGGCTGAGGCAGGAAGGTTGCTGTGATTTTAAGAAAAGCCTGGACTATGACATAGAGAGGCCCTGTTTCAAAGAAACACACATGCACACACACACACACACACACACACACACAACCAACCAACCAAACAAACAAACAAACAAGAGTTTTTCTTTGGCTCTTGTAGTTAACAAATTGATAACTTTTTACCATATATTATTTGTATTTATTTTATATGTAGTATTTTTTAGATACTGAATGACATGTAATTACCTTAAAAATAAAAATATTTCCAATCAATTAATTTGTTTGAAAATAATACTTGAAAATATGAGATCAGGAAATAGAAAAGTAGTAAATACTGGTTAACAAAAAAAGTAGTTTTTACATTTTAAAGGTTATTTCCTTGATTATGGTATATGTTGATATATGTTTGTTGACTGAATTAGACTTGAATACAACAAATATATATTTTTAATATTTAAAACACAGGAAGTTTTATTGAATTTCAAGATTCAGATTGCTTGCTGTGCTGGCCCTGCCCCTGAGGTGCACTGAGATGCCATTCAACACTGGGCATGGTGGCGCATGCCTATAATCCCAGCTCTTGGGAGGCTGTAAACAGGTGGATCACCATGAGTCCAATCCATGCAGTGAGACCCTATAGACCCTTTCTTAAAATACGAAAAAAAAATTCAAATTTCGATGACTATAGTTTAGTTGGAAAAGAAATTCAAATCATTAGACAGTTTCTTTTATTTCCTATATTTCCATTAAACTCTTAACTTCCTTTTTATTTTAAAGAGAATAAACATTAGAAATGATGCACAATTTCAAAAATAAAAACAACAAAATGATAGATATTAAAAAATGCATGTTACATTGCACATTGTTGTCTTCAGATTACTGAACAAGCATGTAAACTTGATCAAAACAAAAATTTTAAGCATTAATGTAATGAATCCCTTCTAAAAACCAATATGTATTAGTAGAGCTATCATTTTGGCTAGCCTACATGTATACATACATGACTTTTCCCCTTCCTTTTTAAATATTTTTTCTCCTTTTCTTCATTCCAATTGTTTATTCTTTTTGAGTGACTTCTTTCTTTTTACTGGGTCTATTGTACCCTTCAGATTTTATTTACTGTTTTAGGCTCTTACACTAGGGAAACAATATGATATTTATAAACGTGGGTCTGATTTATCTTACTCATCAGTATATCCAGCAGTTTAATTCATTTACCCATAAAATCTTTGAGTTTGTGTTTTGATAGCTGAGTAATACTGCACTGTGTAAAAATATCACGTCTTTTTTTTTTTTTTTTATCAGTTCCTCAGTTGATGGACATTTGAGTGATCTCCAAGATTCAGCTGTGGCAAATTGTGCTGCTGTACATGCATATATATCATGCATGATGTTTTTAATTCTGGAAAAACACCCAGAAAAAACGGACTTCTAATTCTAGTTTTTTGATAAATCTCCAAATTTATTTCCACAGAGGTTGGATCAAGTCTACAGATCCACCAGCAGTAGAGAATGGTTCCCTTTTCCCCACAGCATCTCCAGCATTTGTTATTTAGTTGATTTCTTGATGATAAGTATTCTTTTTGGAGTGAGAATAGAATCTCAGTAATGTTTCATTTGCATTTCTTAAGTAACCAGCACTGTGGAATATTTTTTCATGTATTTATTTACCATTTGATTTTCTTTCTTTGAGAAGTGTGTATTCTTCTCAGATGCTCTTTTTTGGATTGAGTCTTTGCATTTTGTGGACCTGATTTTTAAAAAAATTTTTAAGTGTTGTACAGAAATTCCTGTGTCTGAGTGACTGTTAGTTAAGATTTTTTTTCCCAATTTGTAGGATTTCTTTTCACTCTATTGATTTCTTTTGAAGTATGAAAAACTTCTCAATAAGATTAAATCCCAGTTTCTTTTGATTCTTTGAAGTATTTCTCTTGTAGTTTAGTTTTTGTTCATGAACTCTCTGTCTGCCTTTATGTCTTCATAAACCTCTAGCTACTTTCTCTTCCAACACATTTAGTGTTTTGCTTCCTTTTTTTTTTTTTTTTGGTGGAACTGGGGATTGAACTCAGACCCTTGAGCTTGCCAGGGAAGCGCTTATTCTAAGCCAACACCCTGGCCTCTGCTTTAAGGTTTAGAACCTTAATACATTCGACTTTAGTGCATGTTGATAAACATGAATCTAGTTTTAGTTTTTGGAATGCAGAAAGCTAATTTTTGAAGCAATATTTATTAAAGAGGCTATCTGTGTCCTAGTGAAGGTGTTTGGTCCCTGCTAATGAAGGTGGCTGTGTGTATTTGTAGCTGTGTCTGCATCTTTTAATGTTTCATTGATCATCAGGTCTGTTTATTGTCAGTACAATGCTGATTATATATCAGTAGCTTTGTAGTATAATATTTTCTTTCTTTCTTTTTTCTCAGTGCCGGTGATTAAACTCTGGACCTTATGCTTGCTAGGCAGGTGCTTAGGATTTTTTTTGAGTATTTCTGCATCTATTCATTAGGCAGATTGGCCTATATTTTTCTTTCTTGTTTGTGTCCTTCTCTGGATTTAGTAACAACATAATCTTGCCTTTAGAAATAACGTAGGGAAAATTGCTTCCTTTTCAATTTAATTGGTATGTGAGGAATATTGGTATTACATATTCTAGGAATTTCTTATCGCATTCGGCTCTGAATGTGTCAGGACCTGGGTTTTTCTTTGCTGATAAATTTTTGCTTAAAATTTCAATTTCATTAGCTGATATTTTGTTGTTCAGAATTTTTTTTTTGAACAAGGTCTCACTATGCAGCCCACATTCATAGTGATCCTTCTGCTTTCTTCCTCCCTGGTGCTGTGATTACAGGCATGAGCCACCAAGCCCGGACTCCATCACCGGCTCAGTGTACCCAAAGGTGGGCCCGGCGCTGCATGCGGAACCCATAATCTTTATACTTTCTTCATTCACTTTTGATAACTCATATATATCTGTTAATTTGTCCTTTGTGTTTCATCCTCTGAGAGTAAAGATTTTCAAAGTAGGTACTGAGGATCTTCTGAATTTCCATAAGTTCTGCAGCAATTTCACCCTTTTCATTCCATATTGCATGAATTTGGGGTTTTTTAAAATTTCTTTTCTTATCTTTCAAACAACCACTCTGATTCATAAATTCTTTGTATTGTTTTCTTTTACTCAACTGCATTGATTTCTGATCTTTATAATTTCTTCCTTTCTTTGGGCTTTGTGCTTGATTTGCTCTTCTTTTTTCTAGAAGTTAGAGGTACAGCATTAGGCTATTCCTTTTTAATTTCTTTTTTTTTAATGTATTTGATATAGGGTCTCACTGTGTATCTTGGACTCAGGTGATCCTCCTATTTTCAGCCTCCCCAGTGCTGGTATTCCAGGCTTGTGCACCCATGCCCAGACTAGGTCACTGGGTCAGTGCATCTGGGGGCGGGGTCAGTGCTGCATGCAGGACTGGGATCGGGCCCTATGCTTGCCTAAGCAGTTGTTTAGTCCACAGAGCTATCTTGCCAGCCCTAAGTTATTCATTTTTTTCTCATTCTGTTTTCCTAAGAGTTCACTGTATAAATTTCCCTCTGAGGATAGTTTTCACTGTATCCTACGAATTCCAATAAGTTGTATTTGAATTTTTGTTTAATTGAAGATATTGTTTAATTTCTTTTATTAATTCATATATAACCCATTGTTTGTTAAAGAGGGTGTTATTTAATTCACCTGTGTTTATTTTATATTTATTTTTTTGCAGTTTCTTTGGTCATTGATTTACAGGTTCATTGCACTGTGGTCAGATATTATGCGTGGATAGTTTTAATTCCATTGCATTTACTTAAGCATATTCTATGCAGCATTATATGGTGTATTTTACAGAATGTCTTATATGTAGCTGAAAAGAATGTTTATTCAAATGTTTTTGGATAGAACACTCTATAAACATCCACTAAGTTAATTTGCTCAAAGTTTTGGTAAAGTTCTGGTATCTCTTCACTCATTTTTTGTCTACCTGATGTATCTCTTTGAGGTACTACATGTTAAGGTCTCAATTAAGATTGTGTTATTAGTTACTTGATTTTTCATTTCCTTCAAAATTTGTCATGTACAGTTTACTGTTCTCATATATGGTATACATATTCATGATTGTTATCTCTTCCTCTGAAATTTTTCCCCTAACAAGTATGTAGTGACCTTCTTCATCTCATTTGATCATTCTTTGTTTAAAGTTTACATTGTCTGTTAACAGAGTAGTTAATCTTTTTTCAGATTTCTTAGCACATGGAGTATTGTTTTTCAAATTTTTGCTTTCTTTTTTTTTTTTTTTTTTTTTTTTTTTTTTTTTTTTTTTTTTTTTTTTTTTTTTTTTTTTTTTTTTTTTTTTTTTTTTTTTTTTTTTTTTTTTTTTTTTTTTTTTTTTTTTTTTTTTTTTTTTTTTTTTTCAGAACCAGGGATTGAACTCAGGCCCTTGCACTTGCCAGGGAAGTGCTCATTCTACTGAGCCATCTCCCCAGCCCTTTGCTTTCTTTTCTGTTCTTTTTCTTTCTTTTTCAGTGGTATGGGGACTCACATTCAGGATCATTGTTCTTGCCAAGCAGATGCTTATGCCACCGAGCTATATCCCTGGCCCTATATTTGATTTTCATTCCATGAATTTTCTTTGTGTTAATTGTGTTTTTTGTAAACATCATATTGCTGGATATTGTTTCTTGATCTACTTACCAGTCTGTTTCTCTTAATTGTTTAATTCAGACCATTTACATTGATGGTTGTAACTGATATGTATTTGCTTCATTGGACATATAGTGGTTTCTTTCTGTTGTTCTTAGATTGTGGTCATTTTTATCCCTTTCTAGAATATCTTTCATAATCTGTAGGCTTGATTTGGTGATCATGGATTTCTTTTGTTGTTCTTTGTTATGGAAGTATTTTACTTCTCAACTGATTTGAAAATACAAATTTTCAGGTTACATCAGTCTGGGTTTGAAGTTGTTTTCTTTTTGAATTTGAGACACTTCACTCCAAGCTCTTCTTGGCTTGATGATTTGTGTTGAAAAATCTGCTGTGATTCTAATGATCTTTCTTGGATAAATGTTTATTTTCTCTAATAGCTTTTAGTATGTTGTTTCTATGCTGAAATTTTTGGATCTTGATTATGTGTTTAGGTGTAGATTTATTTTGGTTGATGCTAATTGGAGTTCTATATGTCTCAGTTATGCATATATCAGATTCTTTTCCCATGCTTTGGAAGTTTTCTGCTGTTACTTCTACAAATAGTCTTTCCATGTGTTTAGTCCTTCATTTTCACTGACACATATTAGTCTTATGTTGGTTATCTTGCATCATCTTGTAGCTATCAAAAAATTATTTCCTGGTTTCTTGTTTTTTTTTTTTTTTAAAGAAATCTTTCCTTTCATGGTTGCTAGTTGAAACAATGTCCTCTTGGTCCTTTTCTTTATTAAAAGCAGTGAAAATTTTTCTTAGGAAATTGCAAATTAGGTTTTTATGTTTTGTTATTTATTTATTTTATGTATTTGGTACAGGGTTCTAGGCAGCTCAGACTCATAGCGATCCTCTTGTTTTCAGCCTCCCCAGTGCTGTGATTACAGGCTTGTGCCACCACACAAGTCTTGTGTGGTAGACTCAATAAGCCTAGGGGTGGGGCCAGCCCAGCACGTGGTGCCAGGGATCAAACTCAGTCCCTGTGCTTTCCTAAGCAGGTGCCTAGTCTGCTGAGCTATATCACCAGCACAAAACATGTTTTTAAATTATTTACATATCTCTATTATTGCCTAATAACATGTTGTACACGGTTCACAAAATTTAAGTTGAATTGCATAGATTTGGATTTTGGTAAAGTATGATGTTTAGTAGTAACGTGCTTTAACAAACCCTCTAGTTTGAAACAAACAAGAAAAAAATGTTTCAAATACTCTTTAAATTCTGTGCCTACATTTTAACTGAAATAAATAAAATGGGGTTTCTTGACTGTATATCAAGCTCCTATTCACAGTAAAGAAGCAGTGTTTAAGATTCCAATAAAGGGCAAGCATATTCTTTTTAGATTAGTTGATTTAATTTCACTGTGAAATAGCAAGAGTTATAGCTATTTTTCCAAATGTAGCCATTTTAAAATATTCAGTGTTAGCTATGTATTCATCTCTCCATTTAAAAATATTGCATGTATATTCATTCAGAAATGTAAAAGCCACCCAAAGATGCAAAAAAGAGCAAAATGATTCATTCTTTACAAAGAAAGATTACAAATTTATTTTAAGCTTCAAAATAGATATAAAGTCAATGTGTCACTTCATATAAATCATATAAACATTTTTACTCATATATCCTATAAGAGATTAACTTTGAATTAAGTTTCAGTGATTAACTGAAGATCTTTAAAGCAACAAATATACCGGGATGTGTCAGTGTACTCAAATAGAATGAGTATTTGAGTCACTTTTGTGTCTTTTTGATCTTTTATATTTCAGAAGTATATTATTTAGTGAATACAGACATTACCCAAAGCTATGAAATGGTTAATTGAACAGCTTCCTCTGAGAAAAATGTTGATGTTCCACAAGAATTGTAAGGTCCAAACAGCATCAAAAACATAATAATTTCCTAGTTACCACATTCTTTCTCCCCTTCCCTGGAATGAGTCATATTGAATTTCTCCTTCTTGGTACTATGTATTTTTTTATGTGAACCATCATGAGGATACTCATATTGATTTATCACAAAATGTCAAGTTTATAACATTGTAATGAATTAATATATTGCAGTACACAATCGTTTTTTAATCAATCTAATCAATCTTATGCTCCTAAGAAGTGCATTAAAGGATTAAATCACTGTCTAATACTTTACACTATATTTTTATTTTTATTCATTCATTCATTTTTGCATTACTGGGGATTGAACTCAGGACCCTGCACTTGCCAGGCAAGCACTTACTCTGCTGAGCTATCTCCCCGGCCCTACATTATATTTTTAAGGAAATTTTCAGTAATTTTATAGTTCCTTTTATAAACCTCTGTCCTGCTTCATACATGCACACAAACTTAATTTGTTGTTCTTTATCTATCCAAGCCTCTTCTGCATCTGTAAAATGACAATAATATTATACTGGATTACTGATCTGTCTGTGGTCAAATACCTCATATAAATCATCTTACAGGAGGAGAGCATATGAGCTATGGAGATAGCCCGGTGGTCTAAACGTCTGCCTGGCAAGCACAAGGATCAAGGTTTGATCTCTGGTACCACATGAGGTAGCAGCCCTGCACCGTGCCAGCCACGAAAATTGAGCAAGGTGCTGAGGTATGCCTGTAATCCCAGAGCTGGGGAAGCTGAGATAGGAAGATCAGTATGAGTCTGAGCTGCATAGTGAGACCATTTACCAAATAAATACATATATAAATAAATACATAAATAATTTTTTTAAAAAAGGAGAAGAGGTTATTTTGGTCACAGTTTCAGAAGTTTCACCTTGTGGTTATCTAGCTCCTTCACTTTGGACCTGAGAAAAAGCAGAAGCTATTTACCTCATGGGATCCAGGAAACAGAAAGGTAGTGACAGCTGGAGAGGAAGCATTCAGAGGCCAGATAGATAATGCAATGTCACACAGCCATGAAAAAGTAGAGTTTCATGGCTCAGTCTTATCAAAGGTTCATCTCTGAACACATGAGAATTCTGGAAAACGTTTTAGATTTAAATCATATCACACACCCATTAGAAGATTAGTCAGACTTTAATGAATTTATGTGTCTGGTATTCTTTTATATCAATTCTATAGAGAATGTTATAAGAATTTATGTTTATTTTGAAATGACTGAACCAGAAAACAATAATTATCTAGAGGCAACAGATAGTTGATAGGTTTACAAAATTGACTGAGACATAGTGCTTTTCCTTGAGAAAATTTCAGAGGACTGGGATTCTCTCAGTTATTGGGATAAAATAAACCATCCATCTGATGAACCAATGACTAGATTTTTCTGTAATTAAACAGATTTCTGGGGCATGAGATATTTCATATTAAAGTAGGGACAATAAGGATTAAAAAATCTAACAAAAATCTAATAAAATCATAATACATTCAATTCAAATCTTATTGTCTTAAGCACACATGGTTACAGTTTCTCACAAGATAGACAATTCTACTGATACCTGAGATTATTCATGCAGTTGCATGCAGTTACGGAGGAGGCAGGCCACATCCACAACCACGTGGTAGTTTCTTAGATACTCTAAATTTTGAGTAGTGTGATTATCTTCACCACAGGAGAGCAGATTTCAATGCCAAAACTTTGGCATCATACCTCTGCTTACTTCCTGTCTGCTCCTGTTCATCATCAGACAAAGTAAGTTGTGAAGAGAAACATACCCATATAAACAATAGCTGAAACTATGTTTCTCTTAGCTATTCCTGTAAAGATCTAGTGGATTGGGCTAAGCTATACAAGTGATATTTGAAGTTTTATTTAAGAAGAAAAGAGAAGAAAGAGCAATGGACAGGATTCAGTACAGGGCCAGAGTTCAAGCTGACAATATTTGCTTTGCATATGTTAGCAAGCTAAATTCTGCTAGCTTGCATTTTGTCAGTATTCCACCCATTCCAACTTTATAAAATAATTCACTGTAGTATAAAAATATGCTTAATGTATAAAATATAAAATATTTTTAAAGCCAGGCAAATTGACGTAAGATATCTTTCATCCTACTTAAATCTTTTATAAAGTTACAAAATCTTCTGATAATCTAACACTTTATAATGCTGTTTTTAAAAAAATTAATACAGCTTGATCCCGCCCACATCTGCCCAACCCCAGAGACCGCCTGAGACAGTGCGGCTGACTCCAGAAGCCTCTTCGATCCTGTCCACTCTGCCCAGCCCCAGAGACCGGCCTGAGACAGTAGTTGACTCCAGAGGCCTCGTGGATCCTGCCCCAAGGTCTCCCAGTGAGTGGGAATTTGCGCGACTCACCAGGCTTCCCAGATCAGGGAAAGCCATTGGCTTCTTCCCATGCGTGCTACCCGGATCCCTGCCCTCAAGCTCTCCAAACCAGTGACCCAATTGAAACCTCATGATCCACTCACCATCACCTTCCCGGATCCCCTGCCCTAAAGTCCGCGGAGCGAGTGGGAATTTCCCCAATTCCCTGGGCATCAAAGTACAGTGAGTGTAGAACACCAGGCCCACCATGTAGGAGAGACATTTCCCAGGGATTTTCTACCCCCTATCCCCCCGTGATCCGGTGAGAGTTGCAGGCCCACCGCGCCAGAGAAACATTTCCCAGCGATTGCTGGTCCCACCCCATGGCACCAGACTCAGTTCAGGTCAGCCTGGAGTGAAAACTCCAAGCCTGCCACCCCTGAGGGACATTTCTCAGTGAACCTGGTCCCACCCCACGGCACGAAACCCAGTACAGCCTGGCCTGGCCTATGAGTGAGGGCTCCAGGCCCGCTGTGCTGGGGGACCTTTCCCAGCCTTCTTCGGTTACGGCCTGTAGACCCAGACCCAGAACAGGTTGGCTGGACCAGTACAGCCTATCTAGTGAATAAGATCATCCACTATCCTTTTGGGAGCCCAGAGGACCCATCAAAGCCCAGGCCCACCCACATAGAGAGCGACCTGCCTGACACAAGAGGGCTGACTCCAGCAATTTTCCGGATCCATGCCCCAAAGCCAGCCAAGACAGTGGGAATTTTCATTACTTGCTCTGCATCCCAGTTCAGTTCGTGCTTGCCTGAACAGGGAACCAACAGAGGGGAATCAAAGGAGCTGCAGCAAAAGCAAACTGAACACAACAGCTAGATCCAGGGTAGGCATATCCGGATAATCTCAAACTTAGATTGGCACACAAATCTCATAACAAACTAAGATTATAACTGCATCAAAGCTCTACACCAAAGGTCAAAGGTCAGTGTTATACAAAATGACAAAGACAACGGGAAAAACGCAATCCCAGACCTCGAGTCACCAGTAAGGGCAGAGGACACTAGCAATGAATGAATTAACAGATGCAGCAGCAAAGGAACAACAGCAGAAGGCTATAGAGGAAATAAAACGAGAAGTAATTCTCCAAATTAAAAAAGAAATATCTGACTACATAGTATCTGAAATAAAAAATGAATTCCAGAAACATTGGGTGGAAAATTATGCTCACCCAGAACAAGTGCAGAGAGCACTATTCCAGGTGAAATATATGAATTAACAGCATCTGAAGCAAAGACACAACAAGAAAGATCATGAGGAACTAAAAGCAGAAATCATTTCTGAAATCAAAAAAGAATTCTTTGAAAAAAAAATAATTCTTTGGAATCATAGCATCCTAAATGCAGAAACAAGTCTGGAAATATACAGAGGAAACCCAATTTGTAAGAAAGACTGCAGAAAAAGAATTAATAACTACCTCTGAAGAAGACATGGATAAGAAAATTTGAGGAGATCAGAAATATGATGGATTCCTTTAATGAGCAATACAGAAAAGAAATAGAACACATGAAACACAGTCAAAGAGATATAGAAGAACTAAAAATATCAATCACGAGTCTACAAAACTGTGTGAGTGAAAGCAAAGACAGAGTTTCAGATCTTGAAGATGCCAGTGCAGGTAGTGAAAAGGTGACAAAGGATCTCTTAAAAACAATGAGAATGCAGGAAAAAATAATCCATCACCTGTAAGATGACACCAGGATGAACATTGTGAGAATAATTGGTATCAAGGAGAATGAAGGAGTCAATACAAATAACATAAAAACAATTTGGGGAGAAATAATAGCAGAAAACTTCCCAAATATGAGGAAACAATCCAACATTCAGGTCAATGAAGCATACAGAACACCAAATAACTTCAACCCAAGTAGAACCACACCGAGACATATAATAGTTAAGATCTCAGAAATCCAACACAAAAATAATATACTGAAAGCTTCTAGAGAGAAGAAAGAGCTCACATTCAAAGGAAAACCCATAAAAATTACAGCCTACTTCACACAAAAAATGAAGTCAAGGAGGGCATGGAGCAGAGTTCTTCAAGTCCTACATGAAAACAAATTCCAGCCCAGATTATTATACCCTGCAAAACTCTCTTTCAAGGTTGATGGAGAAGTGAAATGCTTCCACAACAAAGAACAAGTAAAGAATTTCATTATGACAAAGTCAATCCTTCACAGGCTGCTGAAAGATGTTCTAGAGAGAGACCACAATGACCATAAGTCCATGAATGAGAATGGAAGGAACCCACTAAACAGGACAGACAATGAAACACAGGATACAAAGAAGTAAACAACACCAGGTAAATATCCTGAAAAACGTAAGTCAGCACATTTCAATTATAACCATCAATTGTCCAATTAAGAGAAATAGACTGGCAGAGTGGATTAGGAAACAAAATCCAACAATATGCCGTATACAAGAAACACACTTAACTCAAAAGGACACTCCAAGGCTCAAAGTCAAAGGATAGAAAACATGCCCTAGCACCTCAGAAAAAAGCAGGAGTAGCAATTCTGCTTTCAGACAGTCTCAATTTCAAACCAAGAATGATCAAATGACACAAAGAAGGTCACTATATATTGGTCAGGGGAAAAATTCAAGAGCAAGAAGTAACACTCATAAATATCTATGCACCAAGCACAGGAGCACCCAACTATGTAAGACAAATCTTAAGGGACATGAAAAACTTAATGTCTAAAAACACAATCTTAACAAGAGATCTTAACACACCCTTATCTCAAAAAGATAGGTCAACCAGACAAAAAATTAGCAAAGAAGTAGCAGAACTGAACAAGAGCTTGGAACAAATGGACCTGGTGGACATATACAGAGTGTTCCACCCAACCACGGCTGAAAACACTTTTTTTTTTCAGTTGCCTGTGGGTCATTTTCCAAAATAGACCACATACTAGTCCAGAGGTCATGCCTAAGTATATGCAAGAAAATAGAAATTATCCCATGCATATTATTTGACCACAGTGCAAAGAAACTGGAAAAAAGGACAAAACAAACCAAAGAAACTGTCTAAATTCATGGAAACTAAACAACACCCTACTTAGCAATCAATGTGTTGCAGAAGAAATTCAAGAAGAAATTCAAAAATATCCGCAATTCAATGAAAATTCAAGTACAACTTACTGGAATTTATGGGATGTGATGAAAGCAGTTCTTAGAGGGAAAATCATAGCTATGAACTCACACATTAGGAAAACAGAACAGGAACAAATTAGCACCCTAATGTTACACCACTGACAACTAGCAAAAGAAGAGCAAACAAAACCAGAGCGTAAAGACGGGAAGAAATCATAAACATTAGAGCAGAAATTAATTCAGTTGAGATGAAGAAAACAGTTCAAAGAATCCACAAATCAAAAAGTTGGTTCTTTGAAAAACTAAATAAAGTTGATAAACTTCTAGCTAACCTCTTCAAAAAGATGCAGGAGAAAATTCAAGTACAAGCAATAAGGAATGAAAAGGGTGAAATCACCACAGACCCAGCAGAAATTCAGAAGATTATCAATATTTACTTTGAGAATCCTTATGCTCACAGAATAGAAGACACAGAAGAAATGGACAGATTCCTTGAAAGGTACAAATTACCAAAACTGAATCAAGAAGATATAACAACTCTCAATAAGCCAATAACAGCCAACAAAATATGAAATGTAATAAAAAGCCTACCGACAAAGAAAAGTCCAGGTCCTGATGGATTCACAGCTGAATTCTACAAGAAATTTATAGAAGATATAATCCCCACACTCCACAAACTCTAAAATGGAATTGAAAAGGAAATAGTCCTCCTAAAGTCATTTCTGCAGGCAAATATAATACTGATTCCAAAACCAGGGAAAGACACAACCAAAAAGGAGAACTGCAGGCCAGTCTCCCTCATGAATACAGATGCAAAACTACTCAACAAAATCCTGGCAAATAGAATACAGCAAATCATTAAGAAGGTCATACACCATGACCAGGTAGGATTCATCCCAGGGATGCAAGGATGGTTCAATATTTGAAAATCTATAAATGTAATACACTATATTAATAGACTGAAATCTAAAAACCACATGATCATCCCAATTGATGCAGAGAAAGCTTTTGACAAATTCTAAAACTCATTTATGTTCAAGTTCCTACAGAAAATTGGAATAGATGGACTCTACCTTAACTTAATAAAAGCCATCTATGACAACCCAAAAGCTCATATAATCCTAAATGGGGAAAAACTGAAATCTTTTACTCTTAGATCAGGTACAAGGATTTCCTCTATCACCCCTCCTATTCAATATAGTCTTGGAATCCTTAGCAACAGCCATTAGCAAAGAGGGACAAATAAAGGGAATAAGAATGGGTAAAGAAGTAGTTAAATTATCACTATTTGCAGATGACATGATACTTTAATTGGAAGACCCCAAAAATTCCACCAAGAAACTACTAGAACTGATAGGGAAATTCAGTAGCATAGCAGGATACAAAATCTACACTCAAAAGTCAATAGTATTCCTCTACACAGATAACAAGCACACTGAAAGGGAAACAGTAGAAACAATACCTTTTACAATAGCACCGCCGAAAATGAAATACTTTGGGATTCACTTAACCAAAGAAGTCAAAGACCTTTTCACAGAAAATTACAATACCCTAAGAAAAGAGATTATAGAGGATTTCAGAAAATGGAAAGACATTCGATGCTCCTAGATAGGAAGAACCAACATCGTGTAGATGGCAATAGTTCCAAATTGCTATACAGATTTAATGCAATCCCTATCAAACTATCAGCAACATACCTCCCAGACATAGAGAAATCATTCCTAGATTTTATTTGGAACCACAAACGACCTAGAATGGCAAAGGCAATCTTGGCCAATCAAGACAAGGCAGGAGGCATCAAAATTCCTGACTTGAAATTATACTACAAAGCCACTGTGATAAAATCAACATGGTATTGGCTACAAAATAGACCTGAGGATCAGTGGAATAGATTAGAAGATGCAGAGGCATCTACAATCACACTCAGCCATCTGATCTTCAACAAAGGGGCCATCATACTTACTGGAAGAAGGATAGCTTCTTTAACAAATTGTGCTGGAAAACCTGGCTTTCTACATGCCGAAAATTAAAAATCGACCCAGCTCCATCACCATGCACCAAGTTAAAGTCAAAATGGATTAAAGATCTAAACATTAAAACAGAAACACTCAATCTCCTGGAAGAGAAAGTAGGAGGAACTCTTGAAGACATAGGGGTAGATAGAGTTCATGAACAAACATATATTCGCACGGGAAGCACTTGAAAGAATCAACAAGTGGGATCAACTCTTCTTAAGGAGCTTCTGCATGTCAAAAGAAATTGTCAACAGAGTGAAAAGTCAACCCACAGATTTTGAAAAAATCCTAACTAATAAGCAATCAGACAGAGGTCTATTGTCTAGAATATGTAAAGAACTATGATATAACAGGGTCCTCAAATTTAAAGACCCAGTTCAGAAATGGGCATCTGAGATGAATACACACTTCTCAGAGGATGAATTTAAAGAAGCGAATAAATATATGAAAAAATGCTCCACATCGCTAGTCATCCATGAAATGCAAATAAAAACAGCACTGAGGTACTATCAGAATGGCTATCAGAAGGAAATCAACCAACAACAGATGTTGGAAAGGTTGTGGAGAAAAGGGAACATTTCTCCACTGCTAGTGGGAATGTAGACTGGTACAACCATTGTGGAGGTCAGTGTGGAGACTCCTCCAAACAGTAGGACTAGAAATCTCATTCAAGCCGGCTATCCCCCTACTGGGAATTTTCCTAAAAGATCTGGACACATTGTATCATGGTCATATATGTGTACCTATGTTTATAGCAGCACAATGTGTGATAGCAAAATCTTGGAAACAAGCAAGATGTCCATCACATGAGGAATGGTTGAAAAAGATGTGGTATTTCTATATAATGGAGTATTACTCAGCTATTAAGAATGATAAGCTTGAAGCATTTATATTGAAGTGGATGCCACTTGAGCATATACTCATAAGTGAAATAAACCAGACACACATGTGTAAATATCGTATAGTCTCCCTAGTATAAGAAGCAAAAAGCAGAAATACAAATGGATACGTACAACAACAACTAAAAACAATTGAGTCAGACAAAGCAAAGTGAATGGCATATGCTGCAAGATACTAATCAGCTTTTTTTCTGGATGGTTAGAACCTAAGCTCACAGATCAAAATTGGAGACATATAAGAGCCACAAGGCTAGCCAACAATTTGGCCCTAGCCTTTCATGTCAGCAAAGACTCAGGACATAGGAGAACCTGTACTGCAACATCATGAAACTCAGTTGAGCTCCAAATTTTCTGAACAAGGAGATTATGCAGCCACAGAGGAATAAGATCGAAGTTCTGTAGTGGATCTAGGGAGAGTCACATGGAGAGAAAACTTTCTCTCAGGCTCTCATGGAAAGTAAACTGGTCAAGCATTGGCCGTGACTAATCCACATGGATGACACAGACAAAAGATCTACAGAATAAGTTACGGGACTACAAGATAAACCCTGAAGGGACTTCACTGACCTCATAAGAAACAAAAAGTACATGTGTTGCTATATAGGTCTTGCTCTATCTAGGTCTTGAACATCTAGCAGAAAAGTATAAAAAGGAGCATGGAAATGATTGTGGTATAACATTTGAATATTATATTCCTTACTGCATTTTGATATCATAAAAATAAAAAGTATAAAAATATATACAATGCTGGGCCATAATAATAAGTTGAGTTGTAAATGGCTATGGTCGACAACTTCTTCAGATAAGTCACTCTTGTGGAATGTTGGACTATGTTGGATTGTGTCATCGAGTTCAAGCACCTAAATTAGTTGAATGACAATGAATTGCCCATCTTTGACAGGTGTAGACAAAGGAAGAGGTATAGGAAAGAAGAATCATGATGTGTGTATATGGACAGCACAGTTGGGATAGATAACGTTGTGCTTCCACATAATTCTGCAAAATTTGCATTAATGGTGGTTGGACAGGATATTATGTCGGCTTCTAGTACTATGGACAACCACTAGGAAAATAACAAGGTTGAAAGTATTAATTATTGAATCTTTGATGTAATTCAGTTATAAAAAATAAGATACCCAAACAGCTACACTCTCTTAATTTACTGATAAGAGACATATGCTATAATAATGTCTGCAAGTATAATATCATGTATGCACCTTCCATGATATCAAAAAATTATTAAAACAGTTTGCAATGTATTAATTTATCACATCCATTTTGTCAACGTATCTTAAAACTGTCTCATTGATATTTGTACTTCGATTAAAAAAAAACTATATGGGAGATATAAGATATAAAAAAGAAATTATTACAATATTTGTTATTGTAGCTGTTTTAGTTAATTTACCTACTAAACCTTCAAAAAATTCCATTGGCTGCTCTTCTAACTCTTTCATCGATGAAAAATGCACAATTTCTATTTTCCATCATTAAGTTAGACAGAGACCAATAGTTCAAAACTTGAAGTGAAAACTAGTAGCAAAAGCATGGAAATGATTGTGCTATAACATTTGAATATTATATTACTTACCACATTTTGATATCATTATAAGTGTAACTGTTGTGATTTTCACATATACACTAATGTTATATTTAGAAACATAACATTATATTAAATCTTTATATTCTGATTTCTGTTTAGAAAACCCAAATATTGGATCTTGAATTTATTAGTTTGTGTCTATGTATTTCGTTTTGACCTATGCGTTTGCTTATTCAATAAATGTTTAGCAGAATACATCCACCTGAACTCCATTATGCAATACTTTTTCATAGATAAGAAATGAATAAAAGTATGTTTTCTAAATTTTATTAGAATTTCTGTGTCAGACCTCCACTCATGGTATACATTTATAAACAAGTTACTTAAAATTTTGATCCTATTTCCATAAGATGATGACAATATATTTTATGGTACTGATATGAATATTTAGTTATTAAATTAATGCTTAATATGTAAAACAGTCTAGTTTAAAATAGTCATTAACCAATATTTTTATTTTTCTCTTCCTTCTTTTCTTTTTTTTTTTTAATGAGCAGGATATATTTATTGGGGGAAAGAAAGCTCCTGTTTCAGAGAGGGACAGGAGGGGTATCCCAAGCAAGTTGACCGTCCTTCCTTTCTTCCTTTCTTCCTTCTTTGCCTCCTTCCTTCCTTTTTTGCTTTCTTTTATACCAGAGTGGCTTTATTTTCAACAGTATTACTAGTATACATGTTTCAGGACCAGGAAGATAGCTCAGCAGCATAATCACATGCCTGAAAAGCACAAGGTTCAAAGTTTGATCCAGGGTTTAATCAGGGCCTTTGCACTGAATGATATCTCCAGGCCTTTATCCTTTTTATTTTGAGACAGGGACTCACTAAATTGCTCAGTCAGGGCTTGAATTTGAGATACTCCTGCTCCAGGTTCCCAGATGGTGGGATTACAGTTGTGTGCTATCATGATCAGCAACATTTTAAAAGCATGAACAAATGCCCTTGTACTTTTCTATCCTGTTTATAAATTTCACAATTCTAATATGATGATTTTCTTTTTTATGTATTTCGTACAGGGTCTCACTACACAGCTTGGACTCATAGCGATCCTCCTGTTTTCAGCCTCCCCAGTAATTGGATTACAGGCATGTGCCATTATGCCTGGTCTCAGTGGCTGGCCCAGTGCACCGGGGGATGGTGCTGGCATGCCATGTGGTGCTGGGGATCAAACCCCAGTTCCTGTGCTTGCCTAAGGAGGTGCTTTGTCTGTTGAGCTATATCGCTGACTCTTCTAATGTGATTTTTTCAAGTTGAGAATTATAAACTTTATTTTTAATCATTGTGTGTATTCAATTGAGAATACTGTGATTGAATTAGGTTATTATCCTATGATTAAAAATGTCACAGCAATTCATTATATAAGCAGTTATTAAGGGCATACCAGATGTTACCAACATCTTGACCTGTCCCTCTCATTTATTAAAGACTTAGCAGTAGTTTTACAACTTCATTCACCATCTCAATTCCCTGTCTCCTGTCTCCTGATAGAAAGCATCTCCAGCTGTTTGATATTCAGATTCTAATTACTTCCAACAAACTTGAACCTTAGTGCTGAGATAATGGTCACATTATAGAGTTTTACATCATCCCAGATTTCTGAGACAATCTGAAGTGCAAGGACTTTGACCTTCCTCTTATGAACTCACTTAAATTTCTTATCCCATTTTTCCTTTATGATTGTCTCTCAAAAAACTCCAGCTGTAGTGTTTCTATTCACCTTCCTCACATTCATTATCCTACTATCTTGCTCCTCTGAACACTACTTATCTCAGGTTACATTTTAGAAAGTTTGTTTTGCACTTCTGGGTATTACTCTTCATATCTTCCCAGCATCTAGTCTCATAAGTTCTCTCACATAATTCTTTCTTAGCTTCTCTATTCTCTGTACCTTAAACATCTCTCTACCCCATGCTTTTGTCAGTATTCATGTGCCTTAAATTTCATTATCTATATAAATAAATAAAAGGCATAGAAACAATGGAGTTTACTCATAGCTAAAACCCTTCCTAGGAGAATATCTTCTATAAGAAGCATTCTCTTTCTGAGAAACTAGTCCAGTTACTGCGAGAATTCTACCCGATTACCCCCAGTGTTGACCTATGAAGACTTGACCAAATACTAACCTAATTCTTATAGCTTAAAGCACTAATTGCTGCAGCCAACTTCTGATGATAGAGCCCTTATTTCCGACTCTCTGTTGGAAGGTAGGGATCTAATTGCAGTGAATTCTTATCAGTTAAAAAATGAAATATCTCGCAACTGAACCAGCCCCTCTTCCTGATTTTTGGAATTTTTCACTTCCCAGGCTCTTTTGAGTTCCTACCTACCACTAGCTCACCCTGATCTGTATTTCTCCACTGACAAACACCTATGACTTTTGCGCAAATTGGAATGGAGCTCAGTTCATTTCTTTACTGTAAGCAGGTACTGGATAAAAATCTGCTTTCAAATAGTTCAGCAGTTTAAAGCACCTGCAAGCAGGCACAGGGACAGGGCTTCAATCCCAGGGCCTGCTGCACTGGCCCCACCCCTGGGGTACTGAGACAGCTAATGAAACTGGGCACGGTAGTGTGCTCCTATAAGCCCAGCACCTGGGAGGCTGTCAACAGGCAGATCACTATCAGTCCGATCTAGTAGTGAGAACCTGAACACACTGTAGACCCTTCTCTAACATACAGGAGAAAAAATTGTTTTCACAGCTTCAAATAATGCCTTAATGTGTTTATCTTTGACATTTCTTTTATTTCAGATGAGCTTAGGCACATTCAGAGTGGTATGACCATAGACTTTTATTTCATTGACAGTTACACTTTTGGGGATAATCTCTCTTTTTTTTTTTCAGGTCTTATTTGTGATTTTTCATAAAACAAATGAATTTTCCTCAAATAGTTAGTTATACATTCACTTAACACATATTTGCTCTATGCCTCTTTTGTGTCAGGCATAGTTTTAATAAAGAGAGCCAGAAATACCAGAGTAGAATGAGAATCAGGTTATGGTATTTAAGGTAGTTTTCATTGATAATTATGAGAAAATTTGAAGGAAGTACTGAATGGAGCTAGAGTGTTCAAGTTAGAGGAGCAGGCAGACAACAGCTTTAAGTTGGGGCCCGGCTGACGTGAGTCTTGTATGTGCAGAGCATGGGAAGACTATTGGGATTGGAGCTGAGGGAAGGAAGCAAGGAATAGTAGATGTAAGAAGGGCTCTATCATACAAAACTTGTTAATCATCATGTGGAATTAGTTTTCAAGCTAAGAGAAAAAAGAATGCATTACAGGGTTTGACTGAATGTTTTAAAATGATGCTGTCTGGAATAGAGAGATAACAGAGATACAGAGAAGCCAGACTCCACTGGTAGGGAGGTGACTGTGCAAGGCCACCACATGGCTCCTTGCTCCTAAATTCCACAGATATTTCTTAATCCTTGTGTTGTCCTAATTTATAGCAGTTGGTGTCTCCATGGACCATTCGATTCCATTTTTCAAGCAATCCTTACAATGCTACCTATTTTGTTAGTGTATTTCTTAATGTTCTTCATCTAAGGCTTTCCTCCTTATCTTAGTAGTTTGTGTCCTACTTCCGCTAAGGATTGATATTCCTATCTTATTCTATGCACTCTATGTGCTGGTTCAAAGGCTTTTTAAATAGGTAAAAGCAAAGATTTGCTTTGGAATTAATTAGACCTTGTTCAACCTCTTCAAATAAGTACCAGATGTATACATTAGGGTAGATTTGTGAAACTTGCAGCTTGTGCTAAATATGGAAACAAGGTTACATGCTTTATATTGTTGGTACAGGAACAAAATATTGCTTTGAAGATGGGATAAAATGTGCTTAATCTAGAACTCGGTAGATTCATACTAATGATATTTCATTACTCGAGCAAGGAGAACCATTTTCAATCCTTCAGTTTTCAGAGTACCTTATGATTCCTGAGTGTGCATCTAAAAGCCACAGATCTCATGTACATTTCTGCAACATCAGACACAAACACAAAATTCATGTTGAGCAGTTCCAATTTAATGGTTCATCTGTATTTTATACTTGGCTTTTAGAAAGTAGGGTTACCTTTGACTTTCCCCCACTCGGTTCTCATTTCTTTGCTCTGAAACATGATAAAATAATGCTAACATTCACTGTGGTCTCCAAGGAAGAAACATGAATATCTGATTTTTCTTCCTATCATTGTAGCAATATTATCAATTACCTGCTATCAATATTAATGCATAAGTTCCTTTTTGATTCTTCTGTATTTTGCCATCCATACAGCAATTGACTCAGCTCAGGACACAAAGGACTCTTTTTCTTGAGCTATTAGACATACCCTCTAAGCTTTCTCTTTATATCTTGGCCATCTGTGACCTACTCAGCATCTTCTCAAATGGAAATATTATTGCATTCGTTTGTTCTTCACATAAATTTTAGTCAATAATCTCAAGTTGACATTAAAATAAGTTGCTTTCTTAAATATGACTACCAGTATTCTCCTTGGCTTAGCTCATACCTTTTCCAAAATCCACTTTTTGCCACTATTGAGAACCACATATGATAAATTTGTGTAGGGGCTACTCAAGCTTGTCCTTATCTTGCCCTTTTGGGCAATACTGGTACTCTAAAACTCAGCATTCTTTTCTGGGCATGGCTGGAGGCCATAAGGCTGATAACTGCTGTGGCACTCAGAGTAAGAGAAGATCTTTGAAAGAGAATAAGGCACCTAGAGAAATTAGTTTTCTTATCAGCTCCAAGCCCCAAATTGTCTTGTTTTTGTCTTGTCCCTGTTGTTTCAAGAATAATTTGATCTTCCTAGCTCATCATTACTGTTCTGAAACGTGCACTGCCCTTTACTCATAATCCTTGATTGAGATGCGATGAATAAATACCAAGATGTCCGGTGCCTCATAGCTTTCTATTCCTAGAGAAGAACTGCGTGTCCCAGATGCCTGATGTGCACCCTGCTACTTTGTCTCTTACTCTTTTCTTTCCCACCATGCATAGAAAGGCGGGACATTGAAACCCAGTGCAGGGGTTCTCTAATGTGCTACATTCTCTTGTTATTGTAAACTACTTTAAAATGTTATGTGATTATTTATTTATCCTTCATTGCTCTACCACTCTAACTCTTTGCCCTTGGAAAAATGTCTCCAGCTTTTCCTCTGAATTATATAGCTTAGGTACTTTCCATGAGATGTAACATCACTGTGAATTTCTGCTGACATTGTCCTTATCACATGGAATTATATTATGTATTTATCATTTCTCTATATACTTAAAACTCCATAAGGTTTAGTACACATCTGCCATATTCATCTTTGGCAAGGACAAGAACCTGACTTTAATCCCCAGCACAAAAGGGAAGAAGAAAGGAATGAAGAAAAGAAGGAAGGAAGCTGGGCGTGGTGGCGCATGCCTGTAATCCCAGCACTCGGGAGGCTGAGGCAGGAGGATTGCTGTGAGTTTGAGACCAGCCTGAGCTACAAAGTGAGCTTAAGGCCAGCCTGAACTGCATAGTGAGACCCTGTCTCAAAAAGACAAAAAAAAAAAAAAAAAAGAAAGAAAAGAAAAGAAAAGAAGGAAGGAAGGAAAGAAAGAAGAAAGAAAAAAAGAAAAGAAAAAAGAATAACATACTTCTTGGAAAAAAATGAAGACCCAAGGGTTTGTTGTGGCTTCTACTGATACTAATTATATGGAGACATTTAACTTGTTAAGTAAAATTATTTCTGAATTGCATATGAACAGTGCTTGTTTTATTTTCTTGCTTATAATACTATTGTTAATCATTTGTGGTCAGAAGTATTTGGTAAAGAAGCTGATTTTATTTCAACTTATAAAGAACTTTCTCTTATTTATAGCAGTTGACCTAATTGAACAAGACACCAGTTCTTCCAGAACTGGGGAAAGGTCTGTCATAATACATTCTCTGCTTTTTACCTGTGTATTTTTTCCTCCAAGTTTCTCTTCTGTGTCACTAGTTATAATTGTTCCAGTTGCTCCTTCTTTCACCCTCTTTTCTTTTAGATTTTTATGGATTCATAAAATAAAATTTAGGGACCCTACTGAGATATACTGTAAATTTTCTCAGAAAACTTCTGAAGGCTATACATTGTATTGATATATGAAGTAGATGTTTCATATGATCTTTTTCCAGAATTAAAATAATCCCTTAACTCTATGGATTAATACTGATGGAAACATATTTAAAGAACAGTTTTAGTTTTTTTTATGACACTGAGGCATTAAAAATAGCTTTCAAAAATAAACCTTACAAAAGTATCATTTTAGTATTAAAAAAGAAGAAACTTCTCTCAGTTTTACCTGTCATCCTTACATATCTCATATTCATCAGCAATATATTGATTTGCATATCCATTTAGTTAGGATGCACAAATGGGAGTGATGAATGACAAATGTATAAACAAAAATTTGCAAAGAAATGAAAAACTTCTTGATCATGGTTTAGAATAGGTGTGTTCTTCTAGTTGGGAATCAGGGAGATGGTTCAGTACAATAAGTGCTTGCCTGAAAAGTGTAGGCCCTGAGTTCAGTCCCCAGCTTTGAAAAAAAATTCTTCTTTCTCTTCCTCCTGTTTTCCCTTCCACTTTCAGTACTTTTTTCCTGATTGATTACATCACGATGTGGTCATCTCTCTCCATATAATCTGAAGAGATGGTTAATCTTTCAGCATTCTATTTTCTTCTGTGTAGTTGATGGTCATATTGCTATCACCTAATAAATCTGTGTTAAGAAATAAATTAAATAATTACACAGAACATTGACATTGTTCCCAGTAATGTGTAGTAGTACTGCCTTTCTTATAATTTATCTACTTTTTTCTATTAAATCTTGGGAGTGTTGAGTTTTAAAAGACTATATATATTTTCTTATAATTTTCATATTTGAATGAAACAATTTTATATAGTAGGCACTCAAAGATTTATTGGAATATGTAATACTATAAGGAATATAGGTGTATGTGTGATGTACTAAAAAATGCTTTGAGATGTTAAACAAAAGCCACTGGACTGTTAAAGTACTCATGAGAAAGCAGCATTTTATTTTTATTTATTTATCTATTTATTTTTTGTATTTTAGAGAAGGATCTACAGGGTGTTCAGGGTCTCACTACTAGATTGGACTCACAGTGATCCGCCTGCTTAAAGCCTCCCAAGAGCTGGGATTACAGGTGCGTGCCATCACGCCCAGTCTCATATGCTGTCTCAGTGCTCCCTGGGGTGGGACCAAGATGGCAGGCCCAGGGGTTGAACCCCCAACTCCTGTACCTGTTTGCTGGCACTTTAATCTACTGAGTTATTTGACCAACCAAAAACTTTGAGTTTTTTTTTTTTCTATTTCATGCTGCCTTAAGGGCAGGTCTGGTGCAGCTTCTGGAGCTGGGAATCAATCCGAAGTTCTATGCACCTGATTGTATTTGCTCAAGCATCACTTTAAACAAATGAGCTATCTGGCAAAGCGCCCTCATGTACATACCTTTGCGCAAAAGCCATTTTAAACTACCCTTAAGAATTGCCAAAGTTCCAACAGTTTCAGCATCACTGAGAAGTCCAAGTTCCTAGTCTCCCCCAAGACCCTAAGCAAAATCTTAGCTTTGAGTCCCTGTGCAAACAAAAAGTTAAATATTTCCAATGTTCAAAGGCACAAGATAAACATTGCCATCTAGAGGTCCACACAGCAGAATCCCAAGCATTGCAACCAAATTAAACAAGTGGGAAAAGTAGTGAACTAACAACAACAACAACAACAACAACAACAACAAAACCACTGAAAAGGTAAACCAATAAATATTAGTTAAAACCATCAACATAAATGGCCTCAATTCACCAATCAAAAGAAATGGACCAAGAAATAAGATCCAACAATGTATTTCATAAAAGAAATATATTTAACTCAGAAGGATATTCATAGAATGAAAGTCAAAGGATGGAAAACATACTGCATATTACAGGAACCCTGAAAAATATCAAGCATGGCTGTGCTGTTTCCAGACAATATGAACTTCTAACAAAGAGTGATCAAAAGAAATTAGGAAGTTCACTACATACTTGTTAAGGGAAAATTTTGAGAGGAGATAAAAGCATAAATATGTGTGCACAAATATCTGAACACCCAAGTAGGTAAGATAAATATTAATAGGAAAAAATCAAATGAGTGACAGCACATTTATATTGTGGGCCCTTATAATCCATTATCACAAGTAGATAAATCAAGATACAATCAGCAAACAAATATCAGAACTGAAGTAAGTATGTAAACAAATGGACTTAGTTGACACTTACAGAATGTTCCACCAATAACATTAGAATGCACATTCTTCCCAGATGCTCATGGGATGCCCTTTGTAATACAGCATATATTAGCCCACAGAACATGCTTAAATAAATGTAAAGGAACTGAAATTATCTTATGTATATTATCTCACCACAGAGTAATGAAATTTGTAATCAATGGCAAAAGAAAACTGCACAAACACATGGAAATCAATTAACACCCTCTTGAACAACCAATGAATCACAAATGAAATTAAGGGGAAAATAAAAATCTATAATGAATCAAAATTGCATATACAGCAGACCAGAACCTGTGGGACGCAATAAAGACAGTCCTAAGAAGGAGATTTATAGTACTGCATTCTCACAGCAGGATAACAGAATAAGCACAAATAAACTATTTTATGTTGCACCTCAGACTTCTAGAAAAGGGAGCACAAGTCAAGCCCAAAGCCTCTACAAGGGAGAAAATCATAAAGCCCAGAGCAGAAATCAATTGAAACTAAGAAAACATTATAAATAATTAATAGATCAAAGAGTTGGTTCTTTGCAGGATAAATAAAATTGATAAACCTTAGCCAATGCTATCAGAAAAAGGAAAGAAAAGACTAAAATTCATGAACTGAAGAATGAGAAGGGCAAAATCATTACACATCCTGGGGAAATTCAGAAGATTATTAATGCCTACTTTGAAAACCTTGTAAGAGAGAAAACAAAAACAAATATACAGAATCGGAGAGATGCATGAATTATCAGAGTTGAATCAGGGGTCAGTGAGATAGCTTAGTGGACTAAGCACCTCTTTATCTCAACCTGATAAAAGTAATTTGTGACAAACCAACAGCCACCATCATACTGCAAGAACAAAAATTGAAAGCCTTCACTTTATTTTTTTTCCAAAATAGAATACTCCTTATTATAAATCTAGAATACAGAAAGACAAATGACAAACATGGACATTTGTCAGATATCTTAGAATTTTCAGAAAGCATGTAAGATAAGTATTGAGATGCTATTTCCAAATTGCTTTAAAATGCCCACTATCAAAGGGGGTTAGATGTATGGGCCTCTAAATGCTTCAACAAGATTGCCCAGACTGCCTTCACTTTAAAAAAAGGGCAAGACAAGGATCCTCAAATGTCAGCACTTATATTCAATATGGGTACGGAAACATTAGCTAGAACAGTCAGACAAGAGGGACATAAAAAGTATGAGGGTAGGAAAGGAAATGAAATTATCATTATTCACAGATGATGTGATACTTAAATAGCAGAACCCCCAAACTCCACTAAAAGACTTCTAGTTCAGTAGCATAGCTGAACACAAGTCAAAACTCAAAAATCAATAGCACTCCTGTACAAAATAATAAACTCACTGAGAGAAAAATTAGAAAAAATCACACCCTTCACAATAGCATTCAAAAAATGAAATACTTATGCATCAATCTAATAAGGAAAGTAAAGGAGCTATAGTTTGAAAATTACAGGACTTTGAAAAAAGGAGATGAAAGAGGATTTCAGAAAAAGAATAGATATACTTTGCTTATTAGTAGAAAGAAGCAAAATAATGAATATGTCCATCCTCCCTGAAGTTTTACAGATTGAATGGAATTCTGTTCAGAATACCATTAGCAGGGCTGGTGAGACAGCGCAGCAGACTAAAGTGCCTGCTTAGGCAAGCTATTCAGAACCCAGCACCACATGCTGCACCAGCCCCACCCCCATGGTGGACTGAACTGTCCACAGAGTCCGGGTGCAGTCTCATATGCCTGTATCCCAGCGCTGGGAAGGCTGAAAAAAAATGAGGATCACTATGAGTCTGAGCTGCATAGCAAGACTCTGTAACAACCAAATACATTAAAAAAGAAACAAAACAAAACATTAGCATACCTCACATAACTAGGGAAACAATCTTAAAATTCATTTGGACATGGAAGAGACCTACAATAGCAGAGGCAATCCTGGGTAACAAAGGAAATCCAGCAGACATTATAATTCCTGACTTGAAATTATGCTACAAAGCTACTGTGATAAAGTCAGCATGGTAGAGGCAAAAAAATGACTTGGATCAGTGGGACAGATTAGAAGATGCAGACACAACTACAAACACACTCAGCTACCTCATCTTTGACAAAGAGGCCAAATATATCCACTGGAAGAAACATAGTCTGTTTAACAAATAATGCTGGAAAAGTGTCACTTCATGTACTGAAGACTGAAGCTGTAGTCATATCTATCACCATTCACTAAACTAATGTCAAAATGGACGAATGATAGAAATATTAGAAGAGAAACATTTAATATACTAGAAGAGAAAATAGAGAGAAATCTTCAAGATATAAATGCAGGTATGGCTCAGTGGAAAAAGTGCTTCTCTGGCGAGCACCAGGGCCTGAGTTCAATCCCCAGTTTCGCCAAAAAATTAAAAAAGTGCAGGTAGAGAGTTCTTGCACAAAACTCAGTCGCATGGGAAATACTTCAAAGAATCAACAACTGGCATCTCATCTCAGTGAAAAGTTTTGCACATCAAAAGAAATCAACAACAGATTGAAAATAACACCCAAATATTGGTAAAAAAGTACTATTTAGAACAGATGCAAAATCTTAAAAGTCAGATTCCCCAAATTCAAAAACACAGACCAAAAATGGGCATCTGAGATGAATGCACACTTCTTAGATGAAGCAATACAAATAGCAAAGAAATAAATGCAAAAATGTTCAAGATAACTGGTAGTTTGAGAAATCCAAATTAAAACAACGCAAATTCCATCTCGCCCCTCAAAGACTAGCTACTATCAAGAACTCAGTAACAAATGCTGTGAGGGCTGAGGGGCAAAAGAAACCTTTCTCCACTGTTGGAGGGGATGCAGATGGATATAGTCACTGTGGAAATACAGGGGGAGATTCTTCAAAAATCTAGGAGTTGAGATCTCATTTGACGCAGCTCTTCCCCTTCCTAGTGTCTTTCCAAAAGAATCCAGAACATCATGCCACAGTAATATATGTGGGACTTTGTTTACAGCACTGTGATTTGTAATAACTAAATCTTGGAAACAACTCAAATGTCTATCAGCCCAGGAATGAATAAAAATCATGTAGTGTTAATACACAATGGAGTACTACTCAGCCATAAAGGAGAAATTCAACACATTTGTATGTAAGTGAATGCAAATTGAGACTTTACCATAGGTGAAATAAATCAGGTAAAGTACCCATTACTTCTCTTCTGTGAGAATTTGTAAAATCAAATGCACAATAGATATTATAAAATGGGGATAAAATGCTCAAAAGAAAAAATGAACTAGGATGGGTGAAGAAAAGCAGACTGAGAAAAGGTCAAAAACCAGGTCAGTTATACTGCAAGTGTCTCTTAGATCGTTACACCGGAAGGTTTGTGCTAATATTGACTGGAGAACTTCCTATGCCCATGTCTTATACCCTGAGCAGCTATGTTAAAGATAACAACATGTAATGTGTGAACGGTTGATGTTATTTTCCCTTCCATTTTTCTTTGTCTCATCCTAGTTGTTTCTTCCCTTTGAACAGTTTCTTTCCCTTTCACAGCATCTGTGGTATCTGGTGTGGAAAATGTGTACAAATATCTATGTATATGCACAGGACAGCCTGCATAACTGTACTGGTGATTTCTACTGCTGTATTGGAAGCCACAGTTAGTGCTTACTTTCTTCTTTTTATTTATTTTTTAATTTTTGTTTATTTATTTTGTATTTTAGGACAGGGTCTAAGGGTATCACTAGGTAGATCAGACTCGTAGTGATCTGCCTGTGTTCAGCCTCCCAAGAGCTGGGGTGATAGGCGCGCGGCGCCCCACTCAGTCTCAGTCGCTGCTCTCTCAGCACGCCCTGGGGGGGGTGCCCACATGGGGCACAGATCTGCCTCAGCACATGCCTCAGTGCGCTGAGTCGTCTGGCCATCCCCCTTGTTCTTTTTCTCTTTCTCCTTCTCTTCCTCTCCTTTTCCTCCTCCTCTTCCTCCTTCTTTTTTCACCAATTTTGCATGTTTATACTTGGTAAGTAAACATTTCCTGTTGTTTTTTTTTTTTTTGGAACCTGGGATTGAACTCAGACCTTGTGCTTGCCAGGGAAGTGCTTATTCTACTGAGCCATTTCCCGGCCCCTAAACAAATAATTTAAAGACAACAAAACGCATATAACAAGCCATTGTTGTATTACTATGATTTCGTTTAGTGAAATTCTGCATCATTTTGATGTTTTTTTTTAAACCATATTTTATTGTTTAAAAAAAACCTCAAAAACATTTCTTTAAAATTTTTTCTAAGGAGATATCCAAATCAAACTCAGGACCTTGAACTTGGCAGGCAAGACTGTGTCTCTAAGGTATATCCCTGCTCCTTGTTTTATGTTTTCCCACAAAAAGTAAAAGAAATTGAATTTTGAACAGGCTTTGCATGCTTATACCTGGTAAGCTAAACAAATAATTTGAAGACAATATTCATATGGCAAATATTGTTGAATTACTATGTTCTTTTTACATATTAGGGCAAGCATTTTAGTAGTTCAATACTTGGATATCTGAAAACAAGTAAAAATTAAATATATGGCAAAAACTGTTCATATTTTGACTGCTGCAGAAATTTTAAAAATAAATAAAATGAAGAGACAGTATAAAGTACTAAAGGTTTATAAATTTAAGTTCCGATGAAAAAAATACATAAGTAAGGAATTTGTGGCAAAATGATCATAATTAATAGAATGAGAGAATGAGAAATCCCTAATACTGCAAAGGAGAAAAATTTCAGGAATAAGAATTATGATGGATACTGATTCTGTTAAGGCACGTATTTAACAGGATAGGCAGCAATTTGGAAAGCTACTGAGTTTATAGGATGGACTCACATGGGGCCTGGGGTTGTCTTCTGGCCTTGCCTATTGCGCATTAGAATTCCTTGGGAACTTTACTTTCATATGACTTGATTAATTAACATGTAGAAAAGCCATGTTCACTAAGATACTGCTTACCCCCTCAGCTTGCTGTAGCACGTAAATGAGTGCATACAAATGCACAGCAGGTTTCAGCTCACAAACTGTACATATATGCCATCTAAAGTGACTGTCTCATAGATCTTTCTACAATGACCGTGTGTTCTATTTTTTTTTTTTTTTTTTTTTTTTTTTTTTTTTTTTTTTTTTTTTTTTTTTTTTTTTTTTTTTTTTTTGCTTTCCAATGCAGTATCTGCTAGATAATATAACTATTAAGCCACAAGTCAGAACACTGTTTCTATATCATGTAACTTTCACGGGGGTCTAGGTTGTGAGAACATTGTTTTGGGAATTTGGACTTCTTTGGCTAATTATCTACATTTGCATTCTTACATTTTCTCAGATTCTATACATTTATTTAGAAAAGATTGTGGAAGGTGCACACAGCAATTTGCTTAATTCCTATTGATGCAAAACTGCTCGTAGGGTCTCTATTACCTAAATAGAATCTGATTCCAAGATAAAATCAATGACTTTAAGAAAAAGTACAGAAATTTAGAAGCAACAGTGTAGATAATGCTGTCGGTAGTTTATTTAGTTACAAAAATATTATATTCTGTTACATACATGATTCATACATATCCTGACTGAGAGATCTGTGATCACTCTCAATGAGTGCTCCTACTTGTACTGGACTTTTGTCTTCAAGTCCTGAGGAGCTGAAAACTGACCCATTTGTAGGTTATTTAGAATGCTATAGTGTGGAGGAAGGTGAGGACACAGAGGTAGCCACTACATTTGCTTATCAGTCTCCATGCTTTCTTTCTCTTCAGTTAATACATCCTACATGTCTTTGAAATACATTTTCTGTCTTTGATCAACAGTATACATTTTAGGGATGGGATTTACATTCACCTGACATTTATTACAGTGTAATATGGTTATTATTGCACTGGGGAGATGGCTCCGTCAAGGGCCTGAGTTCAGTTCAATTCCTAGTTCATCAAAAAAATTAGTAATATAGTTATTATTAATAAAGTTCTTCTTCTTCCTCCTCCTCCTCCTCCTCTTTTTCCTCCTCCTCCTATTCCTCCTCTTCCTCCTTCTCCTTCTCTCATTATTATTATTATTATTACCCGATAGGCTTCAGGATGTAATGTTGACAGCAACAACCGAAGTTTTAGAAGATTTCTTTTCTTTTGAGTTTAATAAATGTTTTCCAACTATGTTAATTAAAGAAAAATTTGGTTAGAAATATGGAAGAGGTGTGGCTAGGAACTGCTGCAGTGGAAAATCAGGGTTTGCCATAGACTGGTCTGAAGGGCAAAGAACGGATATTAGAGTAATATCTTTTATTGTTAAAGTCATGCCTAAATCTTATTACCTGTAATTTTTAATGAGCCAAAGATTCTTTTAAATTCAACTTGAGTTGGTATTTCTTGGCACTTGGAATGGAAACATTCCTAGTAATACAGCAAAAATAGAAAAGGAACTATCTGTATCAGCAGTTGTCACTTTAGATTCTAGGTTTTTCAAATAGGAAATAAAATTAAGCTTTACAACTGACTGACATCTGTCCCGTGGGTTTACTAATGCCAGAAAGTAGAAACTATAAATTTCAAACAGAGGAAACTTAATTCAAATAATTAGTTGCAAATTGGTGATGCATTTTAAAGGAAGTATAAAACAGTAAATGAAATTAGGATGATATCAAAATACACAGAAAGTTTCTACTGTCTTTTAGGAGAAAGATCAGTAGGAAGATACTGCCTGCAGTCACTGAGCAATTGGATCTTCGTGATTCTAAGAAACTAGAAGATGCTTGTTCTCTAATACTGGGCAAGCTTCCTTCCTTCCTTCCTGCTGTCCCCAGAATCAGAGTCCATAGACCTGGGCTGAGGATGCAGTCCAAGAACTGAGGTGCTCACGGTACCTCCTGTAATGCTACTTGCTGTTCTTCCTCAAGCGCTTCAGCTCAACACATACAACCATTAAATTTGCGGAAGAACATTTAAAATGTCCAATAGAGTTAGGGTAATTTTACCTAAAAGATACTGCTGCATTGATTATACACTTCTAAAAGTTCATGTGGTACTTTTTCCATTTTGCCTTCCATTCATGTGTAATCAATTGGAGATATGCCAGTCTCTGTGTGTGCCGCGCTATTCCCTGTGCTTGAAAGAGCCAGGGTGTGTTTCAACTTAGATCACCTTTCTTGTGTAAACTGTTCATCTCTAGGATCAAATTCACCTTATTTGGAGAAAGCTTTAAAAGAAGATTTAAAAAGATTATTTCTTAGCACTGCATCCATGGCAACTGTTCAAGAACAGAATTGTTTTTTTTTTGCCCTTTCTCTTGTTTGGGTTACATGCCAGATACTGAAATAGTGTCATAAATGATTTGTCACTGCCAAAGGCAAAAAAAAAAGTACATCTGAGAGAGATGCGATCTGAGGTCTTCTTGGATTGGGATATATTGCACAGATATACTATGTGGTACAGTTCTGGGTTTGCCTTTAATAATTCTATTTCAACAGAGAAATTAAGTCATCATTTGCCACAGAATGATCCAAAAAGAAATGAACATTGGGTTTCTGAAATGCAGCTTGATGTAGGGAAGGTTGACAGAATAAATACATCACCTCCCTAATACATTTTTGCCACCTCAGTATAGACCATTAACCTAATGGATTATGTTTTGTAGTTGATGCATTTTGTTTTTGCCTGGGTACTATATGACATATGGAACCTTCCCATTTTAATGGTCACTTAACCTTCACGGTGTGAAAGGCTTAAGTGAATTTAAACATTTGTATTAAAATCCATGCTATCTATCTCCTTAGACACTAGCTAGAAGCTGCAGTGGACTGCTTTGTGTAAGTAGAAACTATTGTTGTATGGCATACTAATATTGGAAATGTTTTTGCCTTTGGAGTTGAGGACACTTTATCTTTGGAAAAAATGGGAATTAGTAAAGCATTCTTCTTATATCCTTGAATATATTTTTTTCACTTATCCTGCATCATTCCTAGATGTTCCAATATTATGAAAATTTTATAAGAAAATAATTTCTAACAATATTGAAAATATGTTATACTGCTTCTTTAAAATATATTTATATTTTTAAAAGACCATAGGTATTATATTCAATAATTAAATGAAGAATTCTATTAGCATTTAATGTAGTATATACCAGTATTTTGAAGAAAATTCAATGTTCATTTACCCATTCAAGAAACATTTATTACAGCTGTAGGTCTATGGAAGACCCCTTGCTAAGCAGGCATAAAATGCAGAGTTAAGTTCTCTGCACTACAAACAAGTAAAAAGAGATACTGAATACTTTTCTTTGTTGGACAGTTTTACTAGGTTGTGGCTATAAAGGAAAGTTAGAGAAGTTCTGTCATCACCTTAAGCTCACAGATAAATGGAGAAAAGCAACAAGCAAATAATTTCATAACTTATAGCTTCCATTATAGAGGCATGTGCAGAGAGTAACTCCTACTGCGTAACACATGCTGTGGATAGAGAGTAACTCCTACTGTGTAACACATGCTGTGGATATTTGCAGAGGAAGTCTATGCTGAAAAGTCAGTGATAAGAAGGAAAGTCAGAAATAGTGTACAATATAGGTAATAACTTGCAGGCAGACACCTGTAACCGTTGTGTGTGATGAGAGCACAATGTATTTTATATGACCTTATCGGCTACTGATTCTATGGACAATGATGTCATTGCACTGCTTCTAAGGTTTCTTCTAATCTCGTGGTTGATGATAGAGAAAATTACCTTTAAAAGAAAGTGAAAACAGAAGCAAGGGTCTAGTTCTATGTAAGACTTTTCCAGGCCTCTACTAGGAAGACAGGTTTTATAAGATGGCACTCTCAAAAAAACCCAGCACCAAGATTGCGTTTAGAGGATCTATTCCATTCTAGAATCAGGGGTGCAGGTGAGTTGGCTGTGGGTGGATGTTGTGCAGAAGACCAAAAAGCACTCATGTACATTACTGCTGACGTGAGACTGACACTCCACAGAGGAGTTTTGCATTTGTGGATAGAGGGCCTTAAAAGAAAGAAGCTCCAAATATGTTTTCTTGAATTCACAATCATTGTTTGCATGGGTTCCTTATCTGCTCTCTGACAAATGCATGCTCAGTGACACAGTTCTTAAAGAGCAAGGGCCGAGTCAGCCTACATACTGCAAATGGTACAAAATCATCATTTGGGGAAGCTCAGTTCTGCCAAGACAGAGCTTTGGTCAGACTTCCTAATGGATGATGAAGTCAGCATTTCCACCAGTAACCTGTACTTTGAGGAGCTATTAGCTAACAGAATTTGCTGTACCTTGGCTGGAAATTTGTCTGCTTGACTCAAAGAGGTTGCTAAATTCACTATAATGCTGGATTTTAATATCAAAGAAAAAATAGAAAAGTGAGGTATAATGAATTTGAATTTCCAATTTGTTTTACTACTATCATTTCAGAGAAAATGAAACCATTAATTAAGTAGATATGTTTCTTTTTAATATGCTATCTAGTCATAAAGCCTCCCTATAATTTCTTGGTTTGCCATGTGTATTCATAATGCCATATCTTTTACTATTCTTTTAAAAGAATATCAATCTTTACCATATCTATTTCTATCTATCATCTATCTATCTATCTATCTATCTATCTATCTATCTATCTATCTATCTATCTATCATCTATCTCTTTATCTCTCTATCTCTCTATCATCTATCTATCTATCTATCTATCTATCTATCTATCTATCTATCTATCATCTATCATCTGTCTATCTTTTGAGAACTTACTCTTTTTGAAAAAAATATTTATTTTATTTATTATATGGGGTGTCACTACTCAGTTCAGATTAGTAGTGATTCTCCTGTTTCAGCCTCCCCAGTGCTGGGATTACAGGTGTGCACCACCGCATACAGTCTGGGTGGCCAGCACAGTGTGCCTGGTGTTCTGGGGCTGACACGGCATGTGTTACTGGGATTGAACATGGGTCCTTGCACTTGCCAGGCAGGCACTTAGACTGCCCAGCTATTTCCCCAGCTTTTTTTTTTTTAATGACAACTTCTATGCTCAAATGAAATGATGAAATGACCCTTCATCAACTTAGCATTCCTGAAGATTAATTATTAGGGAAAATTTAAATTTACTATACAACTTTGCCAATAAGTGTATTGTGCAATTAGTTTTGGTCTTTTTACTGATGTTTGTGTGTATCTTTTGTTCAACATTAAGCTATTGTAATGGGTGATACGTTGCGCTGAAACTTCCACAAATTGTGAGCTAAATAAAATTTTCCTTCTGCATTGAATACTTAGTCTTACCAATGAGAAAAGAGTAACTAAGAAAACTACTAAAGTAATAGTTTGTCTTTACTAAGCTTTCACAAGATATATCACTTCACATGATCTTAATGAGATTCGTATTTAGTGAATACAGGCACAAACCCATTTTATAGATTAAAAAAAACCTTGAGATACTAAGGGGCTTTCTTAGAAGGAGTCTAGTTAAGTTACTGGGTAGTAACTTTAGATTTCCTAAGCCCAAGAAATCTTAATTATATATACTATGTTTGATACTAAGTTCTAAATGACAGATTTTACTTAAAGGAAAGTATGTCTTTGTGTGGACACAAAAACAAAATACTAAGCTCTTATGTATAGAATACTAAGCTGGGACAAGGCACTTTTTCTGAAGCATAATCTTGCATTTCCCCATCTGTAATCAAAGTTCTGGAGCACCGTTAGCCAGCTCTCGGCGTAAGTGACCCTTAGAGGAAGAATATGCTTCATGGTCAGTTTTCTTCGGTCGTTGTACTTTTCTACTTCCTTGGACTTATGTTGCAAACAGACTTTAAACACAGTCTCAAGATGAAAGATATAACGCTGAAATTTAATTGCTTGATTAACTTTATTTTTATAAATTTCATTAAATTCCAGTCATCTTGATTTAAGGAACGATCCCCGTATTTGTACCCTAAAATCTTAAATATTAGTTTGTTTTCATCTGCAAGTTAAGTTTTGGTTATTTTCTTCAAAGAAGTTAATTATATGTTATTTTGACTTGTAGTATTTTAGGATTTTTAGTTGTATATGTTATATAGTATAATACTTTATTATATTTATGTGAGTTGTTTCTGATGAATTTATTATTATTATTATTATTTTATCTATTTGGTACCTCGCCATGCAGCTTGGCCCATAGTGATCCTCCTGTTTTCAGTCTTCCCAGCTCTGGGATTATAGGTGTGTGCCATCATTCCTGGTCTTGGTGGCTGGCTAAGAGTGCCCTGAGGATGGGGCCAGCACAGCATGTGATGCTGTCCACTGAACTCTGCTTCCTGTGCTTGCCTAAGTAGGCGCTTAGTCTGCTGAGCTATCTCACCAGTCCTGAATTAATTTATTCTGCTTGATTCATTTTCAGTTTGTACTCCTGCAAGAAATAAGAACCAGAAAACTCATGTCTTGTTTTACAAGACATTTAAAATGAATATGAATGTTAATACTAAAACCTAGAGATCAATAACTCAAAATCTTTTCTTTTTCTTTCTTTTTCTTTTCAGTACCAGAGATTGAACTCAGACTTTGCACTTCCCAGGCAAGCACTTGTTCTACTGAGCTATCTCCCTGGCCCTTAAAATCCTTATTTCTATACCAGAAACATCTATTTCATTTGAAAGAGGAATATGTTCCTTTGGAAAAGGGAGCTTCTTCCACCTCGTCACTGTGGTCATTGCCTAATGCTTGACTTAGGCAGATAATAATGCTTCGCTTATTATCTTGAAGTTTGCAAAATGTTTCCCAAAGCGCTAGATGTGTCATGGTTACAGTTACTATTAAGACATATAAGTGACTTAAGATATGTATTTTAGTGCTGGGGAGATAGCTCAGAGTCTAATCACCTGCCCAGCAAGTACAAGGACCTGGGTTCTATCCCTGGTACTGCATGCTGTGCCAGCCCCTGGTGGTACGCACTGTAAGGTTCCAGTGGTCCCTCCTTGTGATCCTTGGTACCTGGGGAGAGAAAGGAGGAAAAATGAGGAAAAGGTAAAGAAGAAGACAAGAACTGGGGTAGGTGGTGGCTCATCTGCCTGGTTGGTTAAATGAACCAACACTCCCAGCAACGGTAGGGACACTTATTTATATCTTTGCAAAGTTAGTAACACATGACACAAGTTGCCTAGTGACTAATAGCCCCCGTTAACCAGTCATGGTGCTTATCTCAGGACTGAGGTAGAGTGACTGCTGGAGGCGCTGAGGCCCAGTGCTGCTTTCACACATTTGACCAGTTTTACAGCTTCTGTGGCCCCCAACACAAGCAGGTAATCCCAGCAATGGGTAGGAGCAGGTGAGACTGGAGGATCGCTAGGAGTCCGGGCTGCATAGCGAGACCCTGCACCAAATAAGAAAATAGATGCATTAAAGATTAAAAAATTTAGAAAAAGAAATGTATTTTATTAAGGAAAAAGCTGTTTCTTTTTAGAAGGTTGAAAATGTATTTGTCATACAAATAGCAGTGATGAGCAAAGCATCTGTTTTACTAATTCTGCATGAAGGATGATGGAAAATTGCTAATGGTGAGAATGTATTCACAATATTCTCAACCGAGATTTTTTTAAAAAATTAAATGTATCGGGGCATACATTCATGTTAGGTTTCTACTTTTATTTTACTGTTTTCCCGTATTGATGCAAGAGATGAATTTCTTTTCATAAAAAAATTGATGTATGAAGTTGTTTAATGATGACATGCAATTTTTTGAGCGCCATTATTTCAATAGTATGAAAAAGTGTCGATTCAAATGAAGATAAAATAGAATCTGCTTTCACATGTGCAAATACTGGGGCCAGAGAGATAGCTCAGTGGCATAAATACCTGGCTGACAAGCACAAGGTCCCAAGTTCAGTCCCTGGAATTAAAAAAAAAACTCTCAAATGTACAAATATTAAGTGTATATAGTTTCTGACACTGAAGTAAAAGGTGTAAGTTTAAATTTTGTGTAAAAGATGAGTAAAGGCTTTTGTAAGAAAAATTAGTATGTTGTTTTATAAGTATGCTATTGCTTCTAGTGAAGAAGACAAATTATAGAAAAGCAGATTATCAATATATCACTATTTCAATAACCCATTTAATTTTTAATTTCAGCTTATATTCAAGTCAAATTTCTACATGATCTGCATATTTTAAATACAGATTATGTCACTAAGACAATTAAAATATTCTGTAGTATTAACAAGTACTTTTTGTTTCTTAGTTGAAAATTTTATTTTGTATTACTAATAGGTCTATTTATGCTCTTATTCCTCAGAGCAAATACTGTGTTTTTATTTTGATATGAAACTCATCCTGTTATGTGTTAAACTTTGGTTCTTTTTGAATGTGCTTTTTTACTTTTTCTGATATCACATAAAATTGACCAGCACTGTCATGTGAAATACAATCCCTCTATGAACATTCATCCAAACGGCAACTCTGAATTGTTGCAGCCTGCATTCATTTTTCTAGACCTGTACTACAAAAGGTCACTCTTTTTCTCCAGAATAGACAGTTCTTCCTCACGTTCACTGCTTTCACCAATGCTGACCACGGGAAACATGAATCAATTCCACACAGATCCCCTTTGTTTTCTTGATGTCTGTTCAATTCATATTCTTCTGAATGCAACTGGTACAACATGTCAGACTTAATCTGGCACTCTCTTCCTGGAGAACTGGCTCATTAATACATACACAGAGGCATACAGACACACAGATCACTTTTATCCACTGAGCTTGCATGTCCATATCGTAGAGCTGCATCTGGGTCTTTTCATCCTGTCTTTGTTTATGGAATTGTTACAGAATGATGCAGACATTAGTATCTATCTGTGAGCTTTAAAGCTATGCAGCAAGATTGCAAAGTCATAGCTCATCTTATTTTTTATATTTTTATTGTATCTGTCATCTTTAACAACACACTTAGGAATTTATCTTCTTTTAGAACAGGTAACCAAGTGCTTTAGAAATAAATAAAATAGATCATAGTGGAAAAGAAGAAATTAAGTACAATCTTAGCATGAACATAGCATAGTGTTAGCTTTACTGTGAAATAAATTCCTTTTTAAATGCAGAAATAAGGTTGCTTTGTCTTGTAAAAGTCTGTATTGAATCCTAAAAACATTTAAAAATTTGTACGTGCAAATTATTCGAACATCGGGGTCAAACTTTTGCCCAGAACTATTGCAACACAGTTGTATCTTTACTGCAACATATTTTTTTTTATTTTCCCACCTTATATGGTCAATAAAAATAATTAAAACTATTTTCAAAGAAGCCTAGTTATTATTTTGACAATATAGATAATTATAAATTTACAGATAATCAATTAAATTTTTCTATCTCTTTTTTTCTTGTTTATTCTTTATTTTTGTATTTCTAGGGAAGGGTCTCCAGGGTGTCAGGGTCTCACTACTAAATCAGACTTGGAGTGATCTGACTGTTTACAGCCTCCCAAAAGCTGGGATTAAAGACACGCACCACCACACCCAGTCTCAATTGTCAGTGTGCCCCAGGGGTGGGACCAGTACAGCAGGCCCAGGAATTGAACCCCAGTCCCTGAGGCCTGCTTGCAAGCATTTTGATCTGCTGAGCTATTTGGCTAGCCCTCTTGTTTAATCTTTTCATTCCTACACCTCATTGTTATTCTATACCTCCATCCCCTTTATAGGCAACCATTTTAATGCCCTTATTGTGTATTTATAATTTGCATTTTTTTATACTTGATTATTTTGTTTTCATCCACTGAGGAGAAATAATAATGGTAATGTGGCACAACATAGTTGCTTCTAAAGAGTAATTAGTATATCTCTAAGATCAGTTATGTTCTTAGATTTTCTGCTAGTACTCTGCTTCCATCTGCCTCAGAACTCCATGACCTCTTCGGCACTTAGCCATCTATGTTCCCTCTTGCTATAAATTATACTTCAATGAACATCACGGTTTTCCAAAGTCTGGGGAATAGTCTCCTTGGACTGAGCAAACCTATCTTATCTACCTGAGAGAATCTAGACTTTGCAACAGCACAGTCTTGCTGGTATGTCCTTCTGGAGAGAAGAACGAGGGATTTTGCATGCTAAACACGTGGAATGTTTCATCTTGCTAAAATGAGTAAAGTGATGGGATACTACTGCTTCAATTGAATTTTCTGGAAACTACAACTTCTAGCATCTTATATTTGTGTGCAATTTTTTGGTTTTCTTTGTTGGACAGTAATGTTTTAAACTTCTATTATGGGTTAATAGTGGCTTATTTTCTGATAGATTTTTAAATTTTTTTTTGCTTCTTGTGTTTTCAGAGCTTTACTTAAGTTTTTGTTTTCTTGGTAAGAATGAATTGTGAACATTTTTTCCATTGAAGAAAAGCACTTTATGTTCTGTGGGTAAATCATTAATTCACTCAAACACTCCACTTTGTGTTGAGTTAGGTAGGGATCATGTTTTATATTAACTCACAGAGTGAACTACTTTTCTCACACTCGATACCTCCTCTAACATACTTTATTCATAGAGGGTCTACATATTTTTCTCCAAGCTCTCCATTTTTTTCTACTCTGTCGCTTGGCTTTGCACCACTGACTTTGGAATCAGAGTAGGCTATGTTGTTGTGCCAATAAATAACTTAAAAATATCACTGAGTTAAAGCAGCAGAAATCTATTTTCACCCATGTTACAGATCCATTGCCAATATGCAAGTGCGCCAATCACTGTGAGTCACTCAGGAACTCTGGCTTTTGCAGAAGTCTGAAACTTGTGTGTTGCCTGTCATTCATGAGATAGAGTGAAATAGTGTAGAGCGTTTTAAGCTGACAATGAAATGAATGCTTCAGTCCAGAAGTGACATAGCTAAATTTGGCTTGTGATTCATCATCTGAAGCTCAAATTCCAGCAGTAGCATCTTTCCATGTGATCACAACACGGCAACCCAAAAGAGTGTAGTGTGACAACACAGCACTGCTTTGGTTCTTTGCATGACCAGAATTTCACTTTCTCACTCACATTTTTTTTTTTGTTTCTTCAGATATTTGAAGCACTGTAAATTTTATAGCGAAGCACTCAAATTTGCAACTAAAGTTTTAAGTAGGATTACCTGAAACTGATAGACAAATTTAGACTGATTAGCTCAAGCACCTTAGCATTTTTTATATTGATCAATGTTGTCGAAGATAGATAACAGTTCTTTATTTTTATGGCTGGATTCAATTGCAGGCAAAACATACAAGTCAATTATGATTCGACTCTTGTCAGTTATTCAATGGATTATTTCCATCTATTACCACTACCATTTGAATTAACAGTCTTGTGCTCCTTTTGGTGTACTTGTGTATGAATTTATACTAAAACATGTACACAGGAGTAAAATTGATTCAGACTTAGTTTTAAAGGAAATGATTATTGTTTCCGTTTTATAATTTCGGAAAAATAAACATGACTAGGTTTTTTTTTTCCAATTTTATAGATTCTGGTCAATCAGATTGTGGAATTATTAAGCAAGATACCCACTAGACAGGGCCTGCAGAAGTTTACACCTTAATGAATGGCAACAGGAAGCTCAAAGAACTCAAATTATTTTTCTAAAACTTACAAAAGATAAACTTCATATATATCTGTGTTAATCTCCTTTTTTCCACTTCTATTTCTGTCCTCTTTAACCATTCCTTCATTTCCGATACGGGGTCAAAATTGTGGAGGCTTTCCATATCCAGATCATTCTCCAGTCATTCCAAAATTAGATATTTTTATTACTTCATCCAAATAACTTTAAAAATAAAATTTTGAATAATTGTTATTGTCTATATTTTTGGCTGGTTGAGACCCAGCCAGCCAAATATTCTGCGAATATTTAATTAAAAGTTAGAGTCCAAATGTTTAACTTAGGCCTATGAGACTTTCTGTAGTCTTCATTCACGCGTCTCATTTTGATTAATGTTTTCTCACACCTCGCACCGGCTTAGCTTTCTGTCATTCAGTTCCTCTGTCTCTATGATTCTTCCTCTTAAATGCTTGTCCTATATGTTTTGTTTATTTTTATATGTCTTTTATTTCTACATGTTTAAATCCTTAATTACTTGCTTCTGAATCCTATACTTCATGTTTCCCACATCTAGCATAGTATTTGCTAACAAATGAGCCTTGTTTAATTAATAAATTAATGAAATATGGGACTATTACTTGAAACTTCTGTTATTCCCCAAATCCTTCACTGATAACCAAATTCTTTCAAATATAAATTGTTAATAATCGTTCTCGTCCTTATCTCTAAGTACAGGGCTACTTAATTCATGTTTTCTATTTTATTCTTTGTAAGTGTCATTAAATTTTCTCCAAAATTCTCTAAGTTTCTTTCCAAACTATTTTCTGTACCTCCAGTTTTATCTGGAACTTTGGCTGCCTTCAACTCCAATTCATCACTTCCATTTGGACTGACGTAAGTGTTCTAAATTCCATAGTGATGTTTTCCATAACCAGTTCACATTCTTTCATGGCTATTACAGGAGACATGAAATATACAAGTTTTTGTCAGATTACTTTTTATCAAATAATTTTTCTTCTAACTCCAGTGTAATCCTGCATTTAATTCCATGCACAACAGTGTCTTATCCCTATTTATATGCAATAGATTTTTTTTTCTCCATCAGTGTCCTTTTCTTACTTCTCATCTCCTAAGATTTAGGATTTTTTCACATCATATCCATATTTGAAGTAAAATAATTGCAATGCCTTTTCTCTTTTGTTTATAAATCTATACAAGCGTACTTTATCAAAATGGCATTTTTTCCTTATATTATTTCTGTGTACTAATAGTTACCATTCCACAAATCATTTATTGGATTCATAAATGAACAAATGATTAAAAGGCATTAATTAAAATATAGTAATGAACCTTATTTATGAATTCCCATATGATTCATTTCTGTGGCCTCAGAATTTCTGGGAATTCAAAGTTTTTCTGATTGTTGAGCTTTCCTGAAATTTTAGCAACGGTTGAAATATTGTATGTACTTGAATGGATGCGATTGCTAAGTTGCTTTAACTGCATAAAATAAAGGTTTTAGCACACAGCAGGTGTAAAGATTTTATGGTGCTGATGCAGTAATTAAATAGCAAGCCCTTGTTAGGTGACGGGTATTACCACTTCATCCTGGAAATGCAACTTATAATTTATAGACAATACTGAAATTTTACATTTTAGTTTGAATGCACATTTTAAAATATGTACAAATAAGCATCAGCACATTTGATTTCTCATAATGTATTTGGAAAAACAAACATTTGTAAAATATGTTTTAAGTGAGTTTAATAATGTGACCCTAAAGCCAGGTGTTCTAGCAATATTGTAGATACTTTGCATTAGGAAAATATATTATAAACAAATTGTTAAATATAGCCTTTTGAAAAGGATATAAGATCCTGAAGAGTCATTTATTTGCACATTGCTTGGCAACATAATCATAACATTTATGAAATGCAGAGACTGAGGATGCAAAGGATATAACTCTGTAATTGTTTCCATGTCTTGTGAGGTATGGAGATGATTTTTCCATTACATGTAATCAGAAACTTGAAAAAAAATACCCACACAATTCAGGAAATACATTAATCTATAGATCTCATAAAAAGATTATATTTTGCATGGTTTTTAGAATTTTCAGTATTCTCTATATATTAAATTTGTGAAGATCCTGCAATGAGAAATAAGTAAACTCTGTAAAGAAAGAACTAGAATTTAAAGTGCTTTGACATACTAGTACATTAGTAGTGCTTCATGTTACCTTCATTCTTTAAGATAGTACTTGATCTGACTCTTAAAAGCAGAACAAAGAAAATTCATTTAAATTTGAGCTAGAGTAATTTATATCAAGCACAAGCAAAACACTTTCTGGTTCAAAGAAAATCCACATGAAAGTGGATTTTGATGAAAGCTCTGTTTCCTCATTTACAAACAAATAATTAAATATGTAGAAATCACAATTTGGACCACAAAGTTAAGATATAGATGACAGAGAAAAATTGAGGTCCAAATACTAACCAAGTGTTTCTTCATTTTCCTGTTTTACATATTAGTACTCTCTCTCTTCATTATATAAAACTGAATTGAATTCAAGATAATATATGAATATAGATGATGTCTGCACACACAGTGATTATTTAAATAAAGTTGTTGTGGTGGCTCTTTACTGTACACCAGAAAGGTTTGCTGAAATAGTTTGGGTGAAATCTCGGCATGAACTATGTGGTAGCTGTACCAGTAAACCAAGTTTTTGGTTTCACATTCAAACTCGACAAGAAAGTCTGAATGTGAAGCACAGTGCCAGTTGTCTTAGGAGCAGATTCGATATACACGTACGCAACCAGAAATCTTTCAGTGACACCGGTTAGTAAAGCATTTGTCACTGTATGAAAACATGGCTTTCCTCTTTAGAAGCCTCTTTTGTCTTTGATGTTAAGAGGTAGCCTATTTCATACTCGAGAGAGTGGTATTGTTTTCTGTGTGTGCTGACTGTAGTGAATAGTTCAGGGGCAGACCCTGTTAGACCAGCCATGTGATTTGTGTAAGAGCTTTAGGTCATGTGCCATCAGTGGGTCTAGAGACTAAATTCAACTATTTAGGCAATCATCAATGAATAATTCATTTATATAACCCTTCCTCACTAAAATTCTGGACCCTGAAGCTTAAGTGATATTCCTTGGTTGACAATATTCTATACCTTATCACACATAGGTGCTGGGAGAGTAATATGTTCTCAGAACAAAAGAAACTTCAGGCTTAGGAAGTTACCACATATTGAACTACTTGTCTCTTCTCTTGGCAGAATTTTATTAGTATCATTTCTCTATTAAACTAACTGTGAAATCTAACCATACACAGCATGGTAGCAGGTTAGTCCTATGACATTTTTCTTTCTTGTCTCTTGTTTTCATTTATTGCCCTTTAAAAAAAACAAAACAAAACATTTACTTGATAGACAGCATGGCAGGAATCGGTGTGACCTGACAAGAAGTATGTAGTTAGGAGACCGGGATGACAGGCACTCCAAGCATGGCCCTAGTAGTACACATTGCTATCTTCAGTGCAGTTGCTTAGTTCACAGGCATCAGCATACAGTGTCAGGGTGAGAATCCTACCAATTAACCCCTAGTTTTAAAAACTTGCTGAAGATTCTCAAGACCATTGCCTTACCCATCTTGTACATATAAATGTATGGCTTTGCCCTCGTCATGTTTCCTAGTTTTTCTCCCAGATGTCTTTTTGTTATCTAGTCCTTAAGTTCTTGCTTTCCTTTTTATTGTGTTATACCTTTCTATTTTTATTTCTTCTTTTGCGTTCTTACACTAGGAAGACTACATGATATATACACATGTGGGTCTGGTTTATTTCACTTATATCTTCAAGTGGCATCCACTTAAATATAAAGGCTTCGAGTCTATCTTTTTTTTAGGTGAGTAATACTCCATTGTATAAAAATGCCACATCATTTCATCAGGTGACAGGTATCTTAGTTGTTTCCAAGATTTGGATATCAAAAACTGTGCTTCTATAAACATAGGTACACATATATGTATGATGTGACATTTTCAGTTCTTCTGGGAAAATTTCCAGTATGGGGATAGCTGGTTTGAATGGGATTTCCAGTCCTACTTTTTAAAAAAGTCTCCACAAAATATGTAATTGTTTATTTATATTTTTAAAATATTTTTTTATTTTTTAATATTTTTTCTTCATATTCTATAGGTTCTTAAAGTTTAATGTAAAATACCTGTTCCATGCTATGTCTAAGATGTTTGATACTCAGACAGATAGTGAGGTTAAGCTCAACTGCCTATGTTGTAGGGTAATAATAATAATATTCTCTTCCGGGCAGTTAACAACATAAGTTTACAGACCAAAAATTAGAGAAAAAGAAGGGTAACAAGCACAGCCAACAATTTGGCCCTGGCTTTTCAAGGTCAGTGAGGACTCAGAACATAAGAGAACTTGTACTGTAACATCGTGTAACTCAGTGGTGCCCCAAATTTTCTGATCAAGGAGATTATAGGGCCACAGAGGAAAGTGATCAATGATGTAGAGCGTGCCTAAGGAGAGTCACATGGAGAGAGAACATCCTCTCAGCATTTCACAGAGAGAAAATTGGTTAAGCAATGGCCATGACTCATCCACATGGCTGACACTGACAAAGGATCTACAAATTGCGGTACAGGTTTCAGGATAAATCCTGTGTGGATTTGACTGATCTTTCAGATACAAAAGTTACATTTTTTTTGTTATATAGTACTTGCTTTATCTTGGTCTTAACCATCCAGCAGAAAAGTATTAAAACGAGGTATAAAAAGTAAAGCCATATTAATATGCTGAGCTGTAAAAGACTCAAGTCAACAACTTCTGACATTGGCAGTGCTATGGATAACCCACTACTATTATGGACTTATTATTTAATGAATTCATGTGTCTGCAATATTTAAATGACAATGGAACCCCCATCTCTTTCAAAAATAAACAAAAAAAATCCACAGGGATACAAATAAAGGACCATTTTGTATCTGTATATTCAAGATAGTTAGGATAAAAATACACCTACTTTCTCTTAATTCTGTGAGAAGAAAGATTCTTACTAATAGTGTTTGGACAGGATATCATGTCTGCATCTTGTACTATGAATAAAAATTAAGAAGACAAGAATAGGCAATGTATTAATAACTGAAACTATCCTACTAATTGGTTTTGAAACTGTCTCATTGCTACTTGTTTCTCCATAAAATTATTAAAAAAGTAAAAGAAAATAAAAAAGAAAACATTTTATTCAGACATAAATCTTGTTTCCTGTGCAGCTTTTCCAAAGACAAACAAATAATATTTTATTTTTTTTACCAGTTTTTTTCAACTTTTTTAAAAAAAATTATTTTATTGAAATACAAATATCAATGAGACAGTATTAAGATACCTTGACAAGATGGATTTGATAAATTAATACATTGCAAACTGTTTTCATAACGTTTTGGTATCATAGAAAGTGCATACATGATATTATACTTACAGACAACAAATAATATTTTAATACCAGAATTTAAATTTAACATTAGTACAAGTTTTTAAATTAATGAAGACTCTTGAAAAATACATTTAATCAGACACATTAGGAAGCACAGACGCACACACACACACACACACACAAAAATAACTAACACTGAGTATAATGGTTGTGAATTCTATGTCTTACTAGAAGACATAAATTAGTAAGATATTGTAAATATCTTAAATTAGTAAGATATTGTGTATGAGTGTTAGATATACCAAACCTGTACTTAGAGTCAGAATTAAGGACATCCTAAGTATTCTTCTGTAAAATGTTAAAATTTGTCTAATTCTAGAGACACAAAGATTTACTTGAATTTGAAGATAGAACATTATGAAGATAGAATGTAGATATAGAGGAAGAAGAATTTACCTTTTACTCTACAAAGTCAAAGATGTAGAAACTTACGTAATATTGTGAGATGATGTAATTTTTATAAATTTCCTACCTGAAAATAGAACAAAATTCTTGATCATAATGAGTACTGCTAATGTAAGTTAGGGTGTGCTGGCAAATTTATTAATATAAGACAGTTTACAGTTTTCTCCTTCATAGCCTGATATGAGAGGATTGATTTTTCATAGAAACGGTAAAACATCACTCACAAACGTAGAACATAATGGTTTCATAGTTAATGTGGCTCACGAAGGGCTGTGTTTCACTTGAAACAGTGGACTGAATGAAGTTCCACAAATATCTTTCACTTCCAAAGAATATCACATCATATTCAGACTCCATGAAATGTAAGCAATAAGTAGAATTAAGGAAATCTTCTGGAGTGTGATTTTCATTTGTTTTTGGCACCGTAATGCTTGTCTTATGAAATCTCAGCACTCACTGATAGAATATAGCAACACCGTGTTTTGTAAGATGATAAAACTTTCTCTACTCTTCTCGATGAAAGAGAACATTAAAATTGTTTTAGATCTGAAAAAAGCAGTAAGAATATACTACAGGAATAATAAGTCATAGTAAATTAAACTGCTTCTTATTTATGGTGATAGATCTGAAAAAAGAATTTTAGCGAAGTAGCTCATTAGCAAGTAGAAGTCTGTTGCTTTGCAAAGTCTGGAAGTCTGGAACCTACAGATATATCAGTACTTGGTTATGTTTTCAGTCAAGTATAGTCATTCTCTAACCTATCTGGCTCTTGAACAGAGAAAAAGAAAAGTTTTATATTAATCTGGCATCTATCCACTCCTTAACGGTGCTATTGATTTCTGATGCCTGCATGGTGTAGTACTGCTTTTAGTTAGCAGTCTTGGCAGGAGGAGGTGAGCAATTCTAAAGACTTCTTGTGGCCTTTCCCACCATTAGAACCCTCATTCTGGATAAAGGTAGTAATGTGAAGAATGTACAAGTTACAGCATCTACTCAGACTACACATTTTCTGGACCCAGTATAAAATGTGTTTGAATCAAGACATCATATATATATATATATATATATATATATATATATATATATATATATATATATATTTCAGACTTAAGTCTTGTTTCCTGTGCAGATTTTACCAAAGACAAATAATATTTAACACCAGAATTTAAATTTAACATTAGTACAAGTTTTCAAATTAATGAAGAATCTTGAAAAATACATTTAATTAGACATATGAAGGAGCACAAAAAAAAAAAAAAACTGTAACCATGAGAATAATGGTAGTCAGTGAATTCTGTCTTACTAGTAAGTTGGTAAGAAATTGTATGTGAGTGTTAGAAATACCAAACCTGTACTTGGAGTCAGAAGTAAGGTCATCATAAGTAATGTTCTATAAAATGTGTATATATTGCCACTTTAGGTCTCTGAGATTAATCATAAATTTTATGGTTATTATATTAAATAGCTAGGAGTCCAAGAAATTGTTTTCTGTAAGTCTGAAGCCATGTAGCCCTGTTTTCCTGCAATTTAAGTGATCATACATCGCTGTTTTTGAAAGGCAATTGTTTCACTTATTGCAAGTTGGTATCCTGACTTTGGTCAGTATTATAATCCTTTGACATGGTTGAATTATAATGCCTACCTCATTCAAAAACACCTGGTCTGTACTTCATGCAAGAGTCTGTGAGTTGGTATAGGTGGTTCAATCAATAACATCTTGTGATTCACTATTATAGTCAGGATGTCACCCAAAATACTTAGAATGATTCTGTGTTAGCAACTTAGTTGCACATAAGAAAGCTGACTATTCATTTAATTAAGAACACGTAATCAATTTGCTGTTGCAACAGTTAATTAGCTATTTATCTCTCTACAGAGAGAGTTAACATAAACAACAAACGTTCCCTTGGTTACCAATCTATCACTTCTTGTTGTGCATGTATTCACCTTTTTAAGATGTGACATCCTTTGCCTCCACTGCTTGGAGCACAGCAAACTTAATTCAGTTGAGATATTCTGCTACTGCTCAGCTGGTCATGGTTTCGGCAAGGCGGACAGCTCCTCATTCCCTGGGCAGTCAATTTCTGAATGCCTCGGTGGCATGTAACCTGTGAGTCTTTCTGGAGTACATGATTCTCCATAGCTGATCACTACAATATTTTTGTTTTCATACTTTTTTATGATTTCTTTCATTTTTTCTAGGCCACCAGTGATGATTTCTAAGCCACTGTTGCCTAATGATCAGTTAGGCAACGTAGTGCGCTTCTTAGCCCCCACTCTAGATGCTTAATTGGTTCCAATAAGCCCTGAAATCCCAGGAAATTGAACAGAAATTTGGCACACGGAGGCTTACATTTGGAAAGTACAAGACTGATAAAAGAGAAACCATGTAGTATATGGAGATGATATGCATGTGATATAGATTATGACAGTTCATAAATTTATTGAGGATGTAGCACTTCATGAATTTTTGTAGAGAATACGGATTTATCATTATAATAAGCATATTAGGTTGGTGCTATTATTTACTGTTTTTTTAATTTCTTATTATAATTTTCTTTTATTTTGAAGAGTAAAAATGAAAGCAAGAAAAACAAAAACCAATACAGAAAAACAGTAGCATACAGCAATACATATTTTACAGATTTTTGAAATAAGAATAGTTGATTAACAATGAATGATACGTTATCGGTTGCTCGAAGGGCTGGCCAGACAGCTCAGCAGACTAATGTGCTTGCTTAGGTAGAGAGCAGTGGCCAGGGTCTGATGCCCAATGTGCCCTTCCAGCCCTACTGTTACATCTGAGAAATCTGAGAAAGATAAAACTTAAGATGTGTATGTATTCCCACAAAATATCATTTTCAATGCTTAAAAGCAATTTAAGATATTTGGGGCATTATTAGAGGGCTTTAAAACTTCTTTAGTGCTTTAAGAACATAGTTCTTTTTCCAAAATGAACATTCAGCACCAAATTCTTATTACCTGTAGTACTGGGGATAGAACAGGGCTTCCTTTTTTATTTTGTATTTTGAGACAGTGTGTTTGTTGCCTAGTGGCTGAGCAACTTAGGCTGATCTTAAACTTGTGATGCTCAGGCTACCAGAGTGCTGAGATGTAAACCACCATGCCCAGCTTTTAGCAAAATTTGAAATACAGGGATAGGCTATAAAGGATTGGCACAAAGAAATAGTTATGTCATATCTTAGTTTCTTGAGTGAGGAGGCCAGGACTGGAAGAATTAACAAATGGAACAACTGAAAAGAAGAACTTAGAAATGGGAAAGAGGCAAACTCTTAATTATTTATCTTCACAAGCACAATTTCATTTGTAAGTATATTTTTAAAATTAATATTTTCATTTATGGCAATTATATAATAATTTTCTTTTTTATATGAATTTTATTGATAGAGAAGTAACAATGAGATAGTTTCAAAACAGGTTAGTAGGACAGTTATTAGGAAGACAGTTACATTAATTAATACATTGCACATTGTTGTCTTTGTACTAGTTATTTATAGTACAATATACAGACATGATATTTTATCTAAACACTATTAGTTCAAAACTTTCTTCGCACTGAACTAGGAGAAAATAGCTGTATATCTATGCTAAGTATTTTGTTTATTCACTATAAAATGGTGCTTTATTTACATCCCCCCTTTCAGTTTACTTTTGTCAGAAATGGGTATTCCATTGCCATTCATGTATTTCAGATGTATGAATTTAGTAAAGTAATCCAATATAGTCTAGTAGTCCATACTAGTAGTGGGTTGTCCACATGACTGGCAATGTCAAAAGTTGTCAATGTGAGCCTTTTACAGCTCAGCATATTAATATGGCTTTACTTTTTAGACCTTGATTTATACTTTTCTGTTGTATGGTTAAGACCAAGATAAAGCAAGTACTATATAACAAAAAAATGTAACTTTTGTATCTGATAAGGTCTGTCAAATCCCCTCAGGATTTACCCGAAACCCTCTATAGCAGTTTGTACATATTTTATCAGTGTCAGCCATGTGAATAAGTCACAGCCATTACTTGACCAATTTGCTCTCTATGACTCTCCTTAGGCACACTCTACAACATCCATCACTTTCCTCTGTGGCCACATAAAGTTCTTGATCAGAAAATTTGAAACACCGAGAGGCTACAGGATGTTACAGTACAGGTTCTCTTATGTCCTGAGTCATCACTGAACTTGAAGGGCTAGGGCCAAAATGTTGACTGAAAATACCTGTTCCATGTTATGTCTAAGGCATTTGATATTCAGACAGATACTGATGTTAAGCTCAACGGTCTATGTTTTAGGGTAATAATATCATTAAGTTCTCTTTTTAAGTTTGCAGAACCAAACATTAGAGAAAAAGAAAGGCTACATGGTAATTTTCATCATTTAAATAAACCATGGGGCACAAAAATAAAATAAAGTAAAAATGAAATGATAAGAATCATGTTAACACAATAGATAATGCTTTTAAAATGTATATGCAAAAGTGTTTTACTTGTCAAAAAAAAAAAAAAAGCTCACTAGATAACAGAATGTAAGTTTAGCATTTTATATACCAACTAAATTTTTAAGGAAATAGGAAAAGATATAAAAATATATGGAAAATATTTTAAAATATAAAGTGACTTTAGATAATGAAAATATGTTATATTTCAAAAATCCATCCCCGGGTCTGCTGTGTCAGCCCCACCCCCAGTGCATGCTGAAACTGGGTGTGGGGGTGCACCCTTTTTTTCCCAGCCCTTGGGAGACTGTAAACAGGCAAACCACTATGAGTTGAATCTATTAGTGAAACCCTGAACACCCTTTAGACCCTTCCCTAGAAAACAAAAAAAGAAAAAAGAAACATAAAAAAAAGATGTTATGCTTTCATGAACGTTTGAAGAGATAAATACATCTACTCTGATTAAGCACTAAGTAACACATATATGGTGGAAAGTTCACATGGTATCCCATAAAATGTTCAGTTTTTATGTTTTCGTATGTCTGCTAAAACAAATTTATGACGTAAAGATTAAAATAAAGTTCAGGGTGCCAAACGAAGAATTTTGTCACAAAAGGACTGCTACGTGATGCAGCGCAGGAAAAATGATGTGCTTGATTTGTTTGAGATCCAAAAGGAATTTGCATGCAAATACGGAAGAGAGAGGTAAGGAGTAAAATTGAAAAGATAAGTAAATTTTAGATGATGAGGACCTTTCTCAGAGGAGTTTGCATTTTCTGTGTATGTGAAAGTATGAGATTAGAAGGCAAGCACAATACCCAACTTGTTTTTTAAAAAATTGTTTTGCTGCTATGTGCAGATGGATTATTTATTCAATAATGGAAAGAGTTAACTACTTTGGAGTCCATTGGAATACAACAAAATTAAGAAATGCTATTTGAATAGAGCATTGTTGGTGAAGAAATAGAAAAGTAAATGAATTTCAATTATTTTCAAACTTAGAAATTCTATTTGACTTATTAAGAATTGAAATGTAAGGAATAAGAGAAAGGGATGAATCAAAATGACCTCTCTTCGATGACATCATTCTGGGAATTAAATGGTTACATTTGTTAATAAGTAACTTGTAGAGAATGGTTTGAGAAGCATGATAAATTTAATAATGAAGTTCGGGGCATGATAAAGTTGAGTTGTCCACTAGCTGTCCAAGTAAAAGTTTTGTGTAGTCATTGACTATATTTATAGCAAAATCCTTAGCAGAGAAAGATGAATATATGTTTCTTCAACAATCAGTCTTATTGAATTGTAAGCTACATAGAGATATCTCTCATCTTAATAGTTGTTATTTCCAACACCTGTGCTGGCACATAGATGGTACTAAATCATGAATTGCAGTATAAATGAAAGCTAAAGAAGAGGGTGATATTATTCTTCATTTATAAAGGAGGTAACAATCACACATGCACATTCTTTGCCATGGCAATCAGCACACTATGATTTAAAATACTTAGGTTCACCTTCAAGTATTGTGACACACAGATAAGTAAACTCAAAGTTATGAAATATAAAGTTTTTACATTGTGAATGTAGAGAGGAAAATAGTGCATTAATTAGACCACTTCAACGACAATGTCAGGAATTCCAGAGAACTATGCTTCAACAAAAGTAGCCAAGCTAGTGAAGACTATTTAAAAATGCTGTACTTTAAGAAAATTGTCCTAAAGAGGCAGTGTAAATGAAGAAATATTTATTCAAAAGAATCTTTCAACGTTGGTAAGAACAATGGAAACCTGTGGTGTTTGATTAAAAATTCATTACCTCTCTTTATTCTCTCACCATTAGTTGATGGAAGCTCAACAAGATAGCTCATTGTGATGTTGATTTGAATGGATTAGGAAATGTTACTGGAATAGTTTGACATGGTTCTGCCTATAAATTAAATAGGGAAGATGAACCCTGTTTATCAATGATATTAACCAATAGGCTCATAGCCAGGTTTAATTAAAAAGAAAAAGAAAAGAGGAAGCCTACCAGTTTTGCTTCTTCAGAGATGTCCTGGTCTTTGCCCTCGCCTTTAGAAATTTATCTCCAGTTTCTTAGGGCTTTCAGGGAGGCGTCCTCACCAGACACTTCAGCTTTCAGATATGCACCTACACTGGTCTCTGCAGTGGATTTCAGGCCTTCACCTTTCAGCTGGATTCTGTAGCTCTCAAGTACACAGGGGATTTTTGCATTCTTCAACCCCTGAAATCTGTTCTTGTAGTGAAACCTGAATAGTGCATTCCACTATGGGAGGGCATTGCTAAAAGATGGGGTTTAATTTTCCTTTATACCCCACATAAGAGTCACTGTATATAACTGGGAGGGTCATGCTGTCAGCACGTGATGCTCTCCAGCTCCGGTGAGTACTGTCCAAATGTTAAGAGCTCTTTTTTTCACCCATGGAATGGAGATTGTACATAGGTAAGGCAAGCTGAGTATCCCGGGGTCCTGATTTTCTTTGTCTAGCTTGCTCATTGGACAGAAAGTCAACGAGGAAAGGTAAGGTTAAAACAAAAAAAAACCAAAAAACAAAGAAACACAGGATATTGCTCCAACAAGTTACTAGATTTGGAGAATAATATTTGAGCACAAATTATGACTAGTTAGGAGGAAAGATAATTCTGAAGCTCTCCCTAAAGAAAGTCACTTTATTTGAAACAGACTATTTCATTTTCTCTTTAAAAAATAGACCTTCTGGAATTATCATTATTTGCAGATGACTGGAGGACTCCAACAACTCCACTAAGAGTCTTGTAGATTTAATAACCAAATTCAGTAACACAGCAGGATAGAAAGTCAACATCCAAAAATCAATAGCATATTTTTACACAAACAATGAATGCACTGAGAGAGAAATTATGGAAGCCACATCTTTCAAAATAACATCCAACAAAATGAAATACTTAAGAGTACATCTCACAAAGAAGTAAAAGACTTATTCGGTGAAAATTATGGTGGTCTGAAAAAAGATTGGGGAGAATTTGATAAAATGGAAAGATATTCTATGCTCTTGGGTTGGAACATTGTAAAAATGGCCATACTCCCAAAACTTTAACAGATTCAATGCAATCTCAATTAAAATACCATTAGCATATCTCACAGAGCCAGAGAAAATTTTCCTCAAATTCATTTGGAACAAGAAGAGACCTAAAATATCAAAATGAATGAAAGGCAAGGGATATCACAATTCCTGACCTGAAATTGTACTATAAAATCAGCATGGTATTGTCATATAGAGACAGATATAAGGGTCAAGGGAACAGTTACAAGATTCAGACATAACTGCAAACACACTCAATCACCTTATCTCTGATGAAGGGGCAAAAAATGTTCACTGGAAGAAAGACAACCTTTTTAATACACGGTGGTGAAAAAACTGGCTTTACATGCCATAGGCTAAAATTGGACCCATATCTATCACCATGCACTCACTAAACTACAGTCAAAGTGGAGCAAAGATTTGAACAACAAAACAGAAACACTAAATCTCCTGGAGTAAAATATAGGTATAAATCTTAAAGACATAGGGGTAGGTAAAGAGTTCATGAACAAAAACAAAACTACACAGCAAATACTTCAAATAATCGACAACTGGATCTCATCTTTTGAAAAGTTTCTATACTTTAAAGGAAATTTCCAACAGAGTAAAAAGAAAACCCACAAACCAGGAAAAAAATTATGGTCAACTGTCCCTCTAACAAAGGCCTTATATCTAGAACATAAAATATTTTTAAAAATTCAAAGACCTATTCCAGAAATTTGCATCTGAGGTGAATATACATTTCTCAGATGAAGAAATATAACTGCAAGTAAATATATGAAAAAATGTTCAACCATGGAAATCAATGTGGAGATTCATTAAAAAGCTAGGATTGGAGGTCCAGTTTTACACAGGTATTCCTGAAGAACTGAAAACCTCGCACCACTGCAGTTTATGACAGCGCAATTTGTCTTAGCTGAATCCTGGAAGTAGCCCAGATGCCAATCAACTGAAGAATGGATAAATAAGATGAGGCATTTTTACACAATGGAATATTATTCAACTATAAAACAGGATAAATTTGAGTCTATTTTTGGTAAATGGGTGCAAATAGAGACCATACTCTCAAGTGAAATAAATCTGCCCCATATATGCAAACATAGTATTATCTCCTTAGTGTGAGAATCTGAAAGAGAAAATGGAATCTGAAGGGAATGAACTTATTCAAAAGGAAAGAGTTACTAAGTTGAGGAGAAGGATAGGAGAGGGACTGGGAGAAAGAGATATATCTATATATGTTGGCAGGATGGTTTGGAGAACTCTGCTGTGGATCTCTACTGTTCTATGGAAAAGAAGTTAGTGATTCATTTGTTTTGTCTCCTTTCTTCATATTTTCATCCTATTTCTCTTACTTTTCTATTTTTTTGTTTCTTTCTTCTTCCAATTTTACATACATATATCTGATAATATGAATAACTGATTGGAAGACAACACTGCATTATAACAAATACTGTGAATTTCATATCACTTTGTTAAGTGAAATTGTGCATCACTTGTAATTATCTGCCTTAATAGTATTTTGTAGTGTCTTTGAAAAATAGAAAATACAAAATAATAATCTTTCTTCATTAACCCCATAGGCTATGGGGGAAGGAGAGAGAAAGGGAGAAAGAGAGGGAGAGAGTGAAACACTTAAAATAAGCTTTTTTGGGCACAGAATATACTTGACTGGTTTCAAATGCTACCTCTACCTGAGTTTAAATGAGTCAGACTACAAAGCAATTTTTAACAACCACAATTTTAAATAGAATGGACACTGGCCAGTAGTTGGTAGTGTCTAACTTATAGGTGAAATACTAAATGAGTCAGATAACATAATAGAGAGATAAAAGAGATTTAACAACTGCTTTGTCATTACTTCTGTCACTTCAAATGACACAGACTCACAAGGATGTGTCCTTTGCAGTTGCACAAAGCACTTCATAGTAAACCAGGGGATGGTCTCTATTGAAAAATGCATCACATACAAACAACAAAAAAATCCCTATAGAAGAGAAAGGAAAATTAGTATTTAGTATTGCTACATATATTGACTCAATTGTCCTTCTTTTTGTTTTGTAGTTTAGAGAAAGGTCTACAGGGTGTTTAGTGTCTCACTACTAGATCAGACTCAGTGATCCACCAGTTTGCAGCCTCCCAAGAGCTGGGATTACAGGTGTCTGCCACCACGCCCAGTCTCAATTACCCTCTCAGCATGCTCTGGGGGTGGAACCTGCATAGCAGGCCTGGGGATCAAATCCCCAGCCACTGTGCCTGCTTGCAGGTGGTCTAATCCACTAAGATCTTTGGCTGGCCCTCCTTTTTCAATTAAAAAAAATTCTGAGACATGAAAATTCAGAAAGCTGTGATTCATGTACAAGAAAATAGAAAAAGACAAAAGGAAAACAAATGGAAAACACTGGATAAGAATAAAATTTTAAAGTTATCATTATAAAATTCTTTAGGTGAATAATAGAAATCATGCTTCAAGAAATAGAGATGCTAGAGGCCATACTCATAAGTGAACTAAATCAAACCCACAGGTGTAAACATTGTGTGGTCTCTCTAGTGTAAGAACATTAAAGAGTAAATAAAATCTATAAGGTACAATAGCTAAAGTAAAAGGGAAAGAAACTGAGCAAAAGGAATAAAATCTTGGAATGAGGGAAAAGAGAAAAAAAGAAAGGGAAAAATCATGTTTACATATGCACAGTGTAGCTAAAATGATTGCACTACTAATTTCTCTAGGTTTTATGAAGAAAGCAGTTAATGTTCAAAACTTTTATTTTAGCCACTTTGACATGCTTATAAATGGTAATCTGAGCACATTCATTGAAAAGAACAATGTTCAATATAACAACAACTGCTGAATATGTATAATTTTTTGGAGGGGAAATTATATAACATTTCTACTGTCTTATCTATTATTTTCATTATCTTTAAAATAAAAAAAAGAAAACAGGGGCTGGACAAATAGCTCAGCAGATTAAAGTACCTGCATGCAGGGGTAGGGACTGGGAGTTTGATCCCTGAGCCTGTCATGCCAGCTCTCCTGCAGGGTGTGCTGAGATGGCAACTGAGACTGGGTGTGGTGGTACCCACCTGTAATCCCAGCTCTTGAGAGGCTGTAAATAGGTGGATCACTGGAGTCCTATCTAGTAGTGAGACCCTGAACACCCTGTAGACCTTTCCTTAAAATACAAAATAAATAAATAAAGACAATAGGAAGAAAAAGAAATACAGGTACAAATATGATGCCTTTTAAATAGAGAATAACATCAAAAGGCTGGGATTTAAAAAAAAAATAGCCAAATTGAAATTCTGAGGTGAGATGAAATGAATAACCTTATTCACTTTTACCTAAACAAAATGCAGTAGATAGCACAAGGAATAGAATGGAATTGATTAGAAAAAGAATAAGGGAACTTAAAAATTAGATCAATACAGATCATGAAATCCAAAGAATAGAGAACAAATAAAATGAACAGAACCTAAAAGATGAATACTAAGAAGAGAAAATTCAGATAGGACAAAAAATTGGATACATCAATGTATGTATAATGGAAATATTGGCTGTAGACTAAAAGGAAAAAAAGAGAAGAGTAATATTTGAGGAAATAATCCTAAAATCTTCCAAATTACTAAAAAACATGAATTTTGGAACAACTCTAAGTAGGATCCATACAAATAAATCCACAATCAGCCTTAATAAAAATTCTAAAAGTTAAAGAAGCAGAGAAAATCTTGCGCACATCAAACAGAAGCCAACTTGGCACACACAGTGGACCCTCAGCGGGATTGGCAGGGGACCAGAATGCAGTGAGGTGACGCCCCGCCAAAGGGACTGCCAGCCACATATCACATAGGTAAATTTTTTCCAAGATTGGAGGAAAATAAAGATGTTTGCAGATCAGTGAACCTGGGAAAATTTGTGTGGTGTGCACCCACTTAAAATAATTATCACTGGATACTAACAAAAAGCAAGTAAACCAAAACATGAATTCAAATCCACTAAAAAACCAGAGCACTAGTGTGGATGATTATAAAAGAAATGCACAGTAGTGTAAATGCTTAATTTTCATTTTTCTCTTATCTGATTTTAAAATTGATTGTAAAACAATTTGTATAATTTTTGAGCTTCTAGTATGTACAAACATGTTTTATAATAATAGAGAAAAGTAGTTGTATGGGAGAAAAGTTGTATTGGGGTAGAGGAATGACTTGAGAGGGTGCCTTGAATATAAAGGAATAAAGAAAACAAAATTGGTCTGTATTTTTATCTTTTGATTCTATAATAAAGCACCACAGAAAGGGTAATTTATGAGACATTTATTCAACTCATATTTCTGGAGCCTGAAAATTCCAAGTGCATAGTGTCAACCCCCAGTATAGAAAGGGTTTTGTCATTGTTTTGTTTGAGACAGTGTCTTCTCACGTAGTTCAGGCTGACCTTGAACTTAACTCTAAAGTTCAGTTTGGCTTCAAATATACAGAGATACTCCTGCTTCAGCCTCCCAAGTGCTGGGATTATAGACATCTATCACCCCATGTGGTTGGTGAAAGTTTTCTCATAATATTTTGGGAGTGAAAAATTCAACATATTGAAAAGCAAGGGAAAAATCAAGGAAATTGATTTCACTGTTGCAAAAATTCAGTCCAATAGGAAGCAACGCAAATGACAAATTCACTTACAGGTGGTTAACATTAATGTATTAATGAGGGCTGATCTTTCATGAACAGAACACTTGTTTTTGTGAAACACCTGCCAACACTGCTGCATTGGATATGAATGTTCCAAAACATGGACCTTTGAGAGGTACCTGCAAATCATAGTGTTCATTCTGTAGCCCCTAAAATGCATGTCTTTCTCAGAACATAGAAGAATTGTTGTATCCTAGAGTCTCACGAGTTTAATCTATTCTAGTATTGATTCAAAAGTGCAAAGTTTCAAGTTCTATTTTTTGTTTGAATATGGTTAGGGCTCAAGGTGTGATTCATTCCAAGGCAAACTCATTTTCAGCTGTACATCTACGATACCAAAACAAATTATCTACTTTAAAAATAAAGTAATAAGACAGGAGTAGGGTAGACATCCCCACCTCAAAAGGGAGAGGGAGGCATGAAGAAAGGAACAGAAGGCCAAGCAAACCTGAAACTCAACAAGGCCAACATTAAATGTCCATGCTCCAGAGTAAATTTTGACTCCATTCTCTGCCCTCTTGGATGCACTGGGATAGGGGCAGGGCTCACAAGGCATTGGGACACCCACTACCCTGCTTTTCTGAACTAAACCACTGCTTTAGTTATCTAAAGTTAATGTCATGATCACATCTACCTCAGGCAGAGGTTGTACGTTGCTAGCACTACACTCTAGGTCCCAATGGTGATTCTTTTCCCATGTTTCCATAGCCGTACACTTATTTTAAATATCTATGGTAACTGAGTCTGTGGAAGAGACTTGGACTCTCAAATTGCTTTTGACATCTTTCAAAATCTAAGTGATGGAAACCACAATCCTGTGCTTCATTTTGTGCACCAGAATTAACTCTATAATAATGTCACCAAGGTTTACATGCTGGTTTGGCAGTTTTCTAAACTGTACATCGAATGCTTGAGCCATGACTCCAATGAATGTGAAGACTTCCTCTGGAACAAAGAGAGCAGAGACCTGGAGAAGCCCTTGGGAGCAACACTGTGGAAGGCAGTTTTGGCCCATCCTCTGGAATTATCCTGCCTTGCTAGAGCTCTGGGCCTGTGATGTGAAGGGCAGGCCAAGAGCTTTTACAATGCCCAAATGACAATTAATCAATTGTCTCAATAAATAGAATTAAAGATAACGTAATAACAGAATAAAAGAATTATACACTTTGTGTATCTCTACTTGAAAATGAATACAATGCTGTACTTATGAAATCCTAGTCAATACACCAGAAAATATCAGAATTAAGGTTATAGTTTAACAAGTTTGTAGAATACAAAATCAGTATGCAAAACTAGTCATATTTCTCTACAGTATATTTCAGGTTAATTTTACATCAACTTGCCTTAGTCATGAGTATATAGACAGTGGGCTAACAAATTACTGGCATATCTTTCCAAGTAATTCTGGAAGAAATTAGCACTTAAATTGCTGCACTGAGTGAAGTAGGTAATCCTCCGCTGATGAGCAGATACTTAGGTATTGGGGAGCTAAATAGGAAAAAGAAGGAAAAAGTGGGTTGAATTCACCTTCTGCCTATTTGACCTGGAATGCTGGTTTATTTCCAGTGTTCTTAATTTTCAGGGCTTCAGACTTGGTCTGAAATCTACTCCACCAACTCTCTAAGTCAGTCAAACTATAGCTATAGCTTTCCAGAGTGTCTTTGCTCATTATCAGCTTCCATCTTTGTTTGAGCCAATATCTTAACTAAATCTCTAGGACAATATCTATCTATCTATCTATCTATCTATCTATCTATCTATCTATCTATCTATCTATCTATCTATCTATCTATCTATCTATCTATCTATCTATCTATCTATCTCTATCATCTATCTATCCATCTATCATCTATCTATCAGCTCTCTTTATAAACACACTCACACTTTAAATGGATGAAATGTGTGATGTGTGAAATACATCATAATAAAGTCATGTTAAAAGAAGAAAGTAGCACATTATTTATCAGATTATTGACAGCTGAGTCAGCTAATGTAGCCAATCATATTTAAGATATTTTTGCATGGGGTGTGGTAATGCGCAACAAGAACCTCTGCAATCAGGAGGTTGGGGCAGGCGATGGCCATGAGGTCAGTGCCAGTTCTGGCTGTTAAGTGGGTTCAGGCCTGTGCTACCAAGTGAGACCCTGTCTCAACGAGAGACAAAGTCTTGGTACAGCATTTTATAAGAGGTGAGAGAAGAGGCTGTACAGCCCAAAATAAAAATGTAGAGAATGCTTTATAATACAATGGAGTGAATAAAGAGATGAATCCTAAAAAGACTTTAAGGATGAAGAAATTATGTACATTTAATTTACTGTAGGTTTTGAATGTACATGGCAAGAAAAGTAAGAACAAACATTTGTGAAAATTATGACAGAAAAAGTATAAATGATATAAATATGGAGAACCTAAAATAAGATATACATTTATAGTATAACGTGTGTGTGTGTGTGTGTGTGTGTGTGTGTGAAGAAATGCAGAGCACAGGAGAGAAAAGAGGAAATTGTAATTCTGTTTTACCTTTTTCTATTTTTTATTTTATTTATTTATTTATTTATTTTTTTTTCTTTTTGAGACAGGATCTCACTATGCAGCTCAGGCTGGCCTTAAGCTCACTTTGTAGCTCAGGCTGGTCTCGAACTCACAACAATCCTCCTGCCTCAGCCTCCCGCGTGCTGGGATTACAGGCGTGCGCCACCACGCCCGGCTTTCTTTTTCTTTTATAGTAAGAAGATAATGGTTTATTTATTTATTGAATTTTTTTTTATTTTTAGGGAAGCATCTTCAGGGTCTCACTACTAGATTGAATTCATGGTAATAGGCCTGTTTACAGCCTCCCAAGAGCTAGGATTACAGGAATGCACAACCACACTCAGAAAACAAAAAGCTCAGTGGATTAAAATGCCTGCAAGCAGACTCAAGGGCTATGGGTTCAATACCTGGGCCTGCTTTGTTGGCCTTGCTCCTGGGGTGCATTGAGAAGGCAATTGAGACTGGAGTGGTGGAATGGGCCTATAATCCCAGCACTTGGGAAGCTGTGAACAGGCAGAGCATTACAAATCTGATCCATGCAGTGAGACCCTGTAGACACTATAAAACCTGTCATCTTACAAAAAAAAAAAAAAAAAGAGGAAGAAAAAAATTAGGGCCCGAAAATTTAAAGACCCAATCCAAAAATGGGCATCTGAGATGAGCACACACTTCTCAAGGGAAGAAATACAAAAAGCAAATAAATACATGAAAAAATGCTCCACAGCACTAGCCATTCATGAAATGCAAATTATAACAACAATGAAATACCTTCTCCCCCTAGAAAGAATGGCTATCATAAAGAAATTAACCAACAACAAATGGAGAGTCTGCAGGGAACTGTCCTTCTCCACTGCTGGTGGGGCTGTAGACTGGGGCAATCATTATGGAAATCAGTATGGATACTTAGAAAATTAAGACTGGAAATCCCATTTAAGCCAGCTATTCTCCTTCTGGGAATTTTCCCAAAAGAACTGAAAACATCCTATGATAGTGCTTATGTGCGCCTGTTTATATCAGCACAATTTGTGATAACCAAATCATGAAAACAACCAAGATGCCCATCACCCGAGGAATGTATGAAAACAATGTGGCATTTTTATACAATGGAGTATTACTCAGCTAAAAGAAATAAACTTGATGGCTTCATATATAGGTGGATGCAACTTGAAGCTACACTCATAAATGAAATAAACCAGACTCACATGTTCGAATATCATATTGTCTCTCTCGTGTAAAATTAAGAGAGAACTTAATGTTTAAACAATGAAGACAGAGGAAGTAGAAAAGTTAGGAAGTGTGTTAGGGGCAAAAAATATACATTAATTTAAAGTAAATGGTTAATCAATGATCCTAAGAATCTCTATCACATTTTTGAAAATAGCAGTTAATGGATAAAATTCTCACCCTGACCAACTTTATATGCTGATATCTGTGAACTAAACAACTAAAAAAAGGGGGGCATACAAAGGAAGGACCAATTTATATTTGTAGAACAGAATAGTTAGGATAGATATGCAGCTACTTTCATTTAATTCAGTGAGTAGAAAGATTTGTACTAATAGTGTTTGGACAGGATATCCTGTCTGCTTCTTGTACTATGGATAACCACTAAGAAGATATCAATGTACAATGTATTAATTATTGAAACTGTCCTATTAATCAGTTTTGATACTGTCTCATTGCTATTTGTTTCTCAATAAAATAAAAAATAAACAACTACATGGGATAACAACGTACAATACTAAAACCGCACTTGAAATACCTGCCATTTTGGTCATCTAAATAAACATTGCTTCTATACCAATAATTGGTACATTCTCTTTAAGGTAATTTTTAAAAAAACTAATAAAAGAAAGCAAGAGAAAAAGTAATAGATTGTTGTGCTGCAGTGTTATATATGATTTGATTTCTAAATTTCTGTGTAAAAGTGTGTAATTTTTTTCACATTCTATAGGGATTCAAATTTTAGAATATCCAGAGTTGCTGGAAAATAGGAGTTCCATGTGACATCTAAGGTGTTTGATATTCAGACAGTGATGTTAAGCTCAACTGCCTCTGTTACAGGGTAATAATAATATTATGCTTCTCTTCTGGATGTTTAACAACTAAAGTTTGCAGACCAAAAATAAGAGAGATAGCAGGGCTACAAGGATAGCCAATATTTTGGCCCTAGAACTTCAAGGTCATTGAGAACTCAGGAATTAAGAGAACCCATGCTGTGACATCCTATAACTCAGTGGTCCAAATTTTCTGATCAAGGAGATTATGGGGCCACAGAGAAAAGTGATCGATAATTTATAGTGTGCCTAAGGAGAGTCATTTGGAGAGAAAAATTTCTCTCAGGCTTTCATAGATAGCAAATTGGTCAAGCAATGGCCATGAGTCATCCACATGGCTGACACTGACAAAAGATCTACAAGGTTCTGTACATGGTTCCAGTGTGAATCCTGAGGTGATTTGACTGATCTTATTAGATACAAAAGTTAAATTTTTCCATCATATAGGTCTTGCTTTAACTTGATCTTAACCATCCAGCAGAAAAGTATAACCATGAGGTATCAAAAGTAATGCCATATTAATATGTTGAGCCATAAAATACTCAAATCAGCAACTTATGACTGTTGCCGTTTTTGCCGATAACGCACTACTATTATGGACTATTGCACCATATTGGTTTATTTTTCTGAATCCAAGTACCTACTGGTTTCAAGTATGAAAAGGTCTTCAAAATATTTCTCCAATTACTGATTCTCTAAGTACAGTGGAACACTCATTTCTGAAAAAGCTAAAGGAAAAGAGTATATGTTATGATACAGGGAGCTAAGAAATCAATCAAATATATGCACATGGGACTTGGCCCAGTGCCTAAAGCAAACTAGCTACCTCACTCCTGAGATCAACATCCTGTCTTGTTAAGAACTGCTATTAGTTGCTGGGCAACCTACCATTTGTTCCTAACTTCACAAAAGTGTACATAAAGGACAGTTTTGTTGTGCAAAAAAGGGTAAAGGAAAAAAATACATATGCATACTTAGGAGAGTTAGGATACATATATAGCTACTTTCCTAGTTCAATGAGAATAAAAGTTTGACTAATATTGTTTAGACAAGATATCATGTCTGCATCTTTTCCTCTGAATAATTACTATGTAGACAACTATATGCAATATATTAATTGTTTTAAACATCCTACTAACCTGTTTCAGAACTGTTTTATCACTATTCTATTTTTTTTATTAAAATGAAAATTATAATAAAGGTCTCTTTTTTAAAAATGTATGTGTTTAACCTCTTTGTCAATGATTAAATAGTTGTACATACCTGGAATTGTTCTATATCCTTTATTCTTTTACATCATGACACACATCTGTTTCTATAGCAATAACATGTTGTCTTAATCTAGCCTTGTCTTCAAGACCTTTATACCAACAGATTTATTTTATTTTATTTTTGGTACAGGTGATTGAATTGAGGACCCTGCACTTACCAGGCAGGAACTGATGCTGCTGAACTATCTTTCCAGCCCCATGATACCAGATTTGCTTTCATTACCTAAGATATTTTTTTCTTTGTTTTGGCTCTCTTCTTTCATATAAATGTCATAGTTATTTTTTTCTAAATCTGTCAGAAATGTCATTTTTTTAATTAGGGTTGCATTAATTCTGTACGTCGGTTTTGGAAGTAGTCATTTTGATCACATTTATTGTGCCTATTGAGTAATGGGAATGTCGTTCCATTTTCTAATATCTGACTCAATTTCCTGCTTTACAGTCAGACACTTTTCATTTTAAAGGTATTTTAGTTCTTTGATTAGCTTACTTCCCTAGTAAGCATTGGATGCAATTTTGAGTGGTATTGTTTCTATAAGTTCATTTTCAATGAGTTTATTATTATTGTATGGAATGCTAATGAAAGTTACATGTTTATTTTGTATGCTGTTATATGTACAACGTAATTATTCATTTTTAGAGTCTTGGCTTTTCATATCTTGTATCATGCCATCACTAAAAATGATATTTTGATCTGTCCTGTCCTACATATTCCTTTTATTTCTAGCCTGATTTATTTGGCTAATGTTCGGAGGACTGTATTAAATAGGGGCCATGATAATAGACACATTTGTCTTACTCCTGATTTTGAAGATTTCAGATTTTGACACATTCAGTATGATGTTGAAACTAGGTTGTTCATGACTTCTATCAGGTTAAGATAAGGCCAATCTATATTTACTCCTTCAGGGTTTTTATGATGAAAGCATGTTGGATTTTGTCAAAGGCCTTTTTTGTGTCTATTGAGTTAATGACATGAATTTTTCTTTTTCTTCTGTTTATGTGATGAGGTGCATTTCTTCATGTACATATGTTGGACCATCCTTGCATCGCTGCAATAAAGCCTTGTTTTTCATGGTGCATAATCTTTTTGATGATTTGTTTCATTGTATTTTCTACCATTGCCTTAAAGATTTTGCATCTGTGTTCACCAAAGACTTCATCCTATAGTTTTTTTTTTTTTTTTTTTAGTTAGATCCTTGTCTATTTTTGGAACCAGAATAATGATTTTTGGAACTACTTTTTACCTCTTGATTATAGTAAAGAGTTTTAATAATATTGGTATTAGAGCTACACTTAAGTGCTGATAGAACTTGACAATGACAATAGGCCAACATCAGGCACTGGACTTTTTGCAATTTGTTTTACATTGAGTTTAACTTTTTTGGCATTTTTTTTTTTGTCTGAACCATGGGTTGAACTCAGGCCTTTGAGCCTGCCAGGCAAGCACTTATTCTACTGAGCCATCTTCCTGGCCCCATTGGGGTATATTTTTGTGAAGTAGTTATAAATAATTTTATGGATTTTGGTGGTATCTGTTATAGTTTTATCTTTTCAATTCTAATTACATTTTTTTGTCTTTTTGAGACAAAATTTCACTGTGTGATTCAAGCTGGCCTTGAACTCATTTTATAATCCAGCCTGGCCTCAAACTTAGAGAAATCGTCCTGCTTCAGCCTCCTGAATGGTGTAAGCATTTCTAATTACATTGATCTGTATCTTTCTTCACCTGTTTACTAAGATTCAATGCATTTTTACCCTTTTGTTTGTTCTTTCTTAGAAATAGTGCTTCCATTCATTAAATTCTTGTGTTCTTTTAGTTTCATTTCATTGATGTCTGCTCTGTTATTTATAGTGTTTCTCCTTTATACAAGCTCTGGATTTAAAATATTCTTTACTTGTGACTGTTCTCTTCTGATTTGGGCATTCACAGCTCTAATTTTCCCTTGCAGGCCTATTGTCATTGTCTTCTGTTAAGTTCTGATATGTTGTACTGGAATTATATAATTTCAGGAACTGTCTTATTTCTTCCTTAATTTCCTCTGTGAGGCTTGATTATTAAAGACTGTTTGGCTTGATTTCTACTCATCTACAGTGTTTGTAGTTCCTTCTTCCATTAATTTCTAGTTTCATTGCTCTGTGATCTGACCAAATGTAAAGTTGGATTACATTGCCTTTACTTTGGCATGCTTTGCTAGCTCGCATGTGGTCTATTTTGTGGAAGAATCATATGCTACTGAAAAACGTGTATTCTGTTGTCACTAGGTGCAAGTACATCTGTGTGTTTTCCATTTGTCAATAGTTTGGCTCAATTTTGATACTCCCTTTTTTAATCTTTGGTCTATTTATGGTAGTGGGTTATTACTATCACCCATTATAATTATATTGATGTATATGTGATCATTTATGATTCTTGTTTTGTGAAATTGATTGCACTGTGGTTTGGTGCATATATGTTAATAATTGTTATTTCCTCCTAGTGAATGATTCCATTGATCAATGTGTGACATTGTTCTTTTCTCATTTTTATCAGTTGTAGTTAAAATTTCATTGTGTCTGGAAACAGAATACCTACTCTTCCTTCTTTTGGGGTTCCTGATGCATGGAATATTGTTTTATACACTTTGATTTTTAGTGTATGAATTACTTTCATAAAAAGTTCATTTTATTGAACATTTGTCATCAATAGCTTCATGCCCTCTTCCTAGGATAACCTTGAAAAATTTTTGCAATATTGTACTGGTGGCCACTTCACCTTTATGTTTCCTTTATTATAGAAATATTGTATTTCTCCATAAATTTTCAAAGAGAATTTTGCAGGTTATAAGGGTTGGAAGTTGTTTTCTTTTAGAACTTGGAACATTCCAAAATCTAATTTCCTTTAATGTTTGTGTTGAGAAGACTTGTAATTCTGATGTATTTTCCCTTACAATTGATTTTTTTGTTTTTCTTTAGCAGCCTTTAAGGTTCTATTCTTTACTACATTTCTGATATTTCATTTATTGCATGGCATAGAGTGCTTTTTCTTGGATGTTTAGTATTCTATTATATTACTTTTCTATAAAGTATTTTTTCATATCTGGAAGGGTTTCTGCTATTGTTTCTGTATAGAGGCTTTTTTTGTGTACTTTATGCTGTCTTCCAATACTTCCCTCATTTCAGTTATTATTTTATTAGCTTTTGTGACTGAATACTGTATTCATTGTGTCTCATTATTTGATGATTGGCCAAGGCTGTCTTCTAAATGACACTCTGTCTTCACATTGGTCACTTCTGTTGTCCATATTTTCAGTTGTACTTTTTATCTCTTTGATTTATGTTTGGAATTTTATTTAGGGGTTCCCATTCTTTTCTATGCTGAGAGTTCATATTTTGCATCTCTCTTTTTAGCTCCATGAGATTTTTCTTAGTTTCTTCTCTAGACTTGCTGACCATGACTTTTGTTAGTATTATTACCTGATTAGTGATGTCTTTAAATTCACCAAATGGCTTATTTAACTGTTTTATCTTCATTGACATCATTCAGGCTGTCTCTCACTTGCTCCCTTTCATAGGGTAGTACTTCATTCCTTAAGTGAATTTCTCCTTCTGAGTATTGGTCTAATCTTCCTTCAGGAGGATCTTTTGTTTGTCTTCCCGGTGCTGTTGAGAAACCAGCATCAGATAAGCCTAAGATTTGGTCCTTTAGCTGCTCTCCTCCTGCCTTCTGAATGGATTATATGAAGCCTGACCTGGCAGCAGTGTGGTTAGTGGTGCAGTCCTTCCCTGCTCTTGTCTCCTGTGTGGGATGCACAGGGCCTTGCAATATGTCTTATCATGGACTTAGTTGTGTTGAATCTGATTTGTGATTTTTATCTTTATTACCTGGCAATTTTTATCTTTGCTAAGCTTGTGAGGTTTTCTGCTATTGTTATTTTTTTTTAAGTAAAATGCTCATCATCTATAGAACTCTTTAATCCATTTTGACCTACAGTAATACAAATATTGTGCTTTTCTTTCTGATGCTAAGTTCTAGTGATTTTTTTCTTTACTTTCTCTATTTTTCTCCTCTTATGCATAATTTTAGGTAATCTGTCTTTAAGTTTACTGACCCTTTCATGAGTTCTATATTCATATCATTTGCTGTTTTTTATTTCATTTATTGAATTTTTTAGCCCCATTAATTCTTTTTAACTAGAAAATTAAGCATTGTAATTTTCATCTGTGTTTTCCTGAGAAACATTAAGTTGCTACAATATAGCAATTTTTAATTTACTATCTGCGTAATCACATATAAACCCCACCTTATGGTCAGTTTCTGGCATAATTTGTTTACTGGGAAGTTCTTATTCTTTAAAAGTTCTTGTGGACATAATTTGTTCCACAATTCTAGAAGAGATGGCTGCATTCGTGTTCATGCAAGGAAGATGGTACCCCATGTTCATCATCTAATGCAGTGTTTGCAAACAGAAGTAAAATTTTGGAGAATGCTCCTGCTTGCAAATTAAACTGTTCACAAACAGAAGTGCACAGGAGCCGAGGCACCATTTTATGGGAATACACTGAATGATCAAGTATTTATTCCCATGTTTTCAGTCTGGATTGATCTGAACTTGCCCCCTAGACATTATAAAAGCAAGCTATTTCTTATGTTCTCTGAAATGTGGTTACTGCTACTATTTTAGCACTAGATGGCCCCCTAAGTTAAGTGTGCATGTGTCTATAATTTAAGCCCGTGTTTCATTGCAAATATGCAGTTACATATTATTTAGATGTTATTATGGGATGCCCAATAAAGGTAGCCTGTTTTGTCTGTGTTGTCATAACCCAGTGCCCACATAGACTAAGACACCTTGTCTGTAGTCATCAGTCTGTGGTCAAGTGCCATGGGATTTTGTTCAGTTGTGGTCCTCTGTAGAGGACCAAGTCTTGGGCGCTGAATCAGCATATTTTGCCAGGATCCTTCTTTGTTCCTTAACTGAACAAAGACTGTTTCTGTGTTGTTCTTCTTTGGCTTGAGTGGAGGCAAGTAATAGGTAGCCCTCCTGGGTCCACTGAAATGCTGGTTTGTACCTGAGTCCCATGCCAGAGACCTAGCTTAGCGCTGCTTAAAACATTGCTGTTTTATGGCTGCTTAATTAACTATTCAAACTACTATTTTGATGCGCCTATGGTCTACTTGATGATGTAGTCTAATTAGTATAAGGCCATGTTAGCTGACTAAAGGTTGTACAGTTTAGAAGGCATGTTCATTTTACTGGAAATATAAGTACGTCTGGTATCTGGTGTGTCAGAAGGCTCTGCCTGGATACCTTAGCATAGTTGGAAGAGGCTGGATTCTGCTTGGTGTTAAATTTTATAATGGTGAATATGGTCCATGGTTCCAAGGAAAACTTGCTTGTCCTACCTTTGGTTTGTAGATTCTTTCTCTATATTCTGCACTGTGAGATTTTGAAAGAGATTATACAAGCCATCTATTGATGGTCATGCCTATTGTTTAAAGCAGGATTATCCATGATTCTCATAGCCACAAAGATTGATATAGTTCTGATCATGGACCATGCTTATTACATTGATAACAATTGTGAGGGATGGAAACTTAATTTATTTTGCTGAGATTATTGATTTGAGGGTGGATCCACATATCAAAGCCTTAATATTTGAAGTACTTCATATGATATCACTTTACTACAATACAGATTAATGTTTAAAAGTCTGCTCTAACAAGTATATAAACTGTATGAGAATGCAGTACTACTTAGGAAGAGCAAGGGTAATAGTACCAGGAGAAGTCCAAAGGTTCAATCTTTAGGCACTGGCATGGGTGTAGAGACTGTGAGGTTTTCCCTCCTACTGGGGTTGGCCATGGTAGGCCTAGCACATGGTTCCCAATGTGACATCTACACTTAATTTTATCTTTCTTTCTCTCTGTCCTGGAAAGTTGATTATTGCTCTCCATGTTGTACTGCTTAAATTATGAAAAAGTAATGTGGCAACTTTCTTTCTTTCTTTTCTTCTTTTTTTTTTTGTGATACCAGAGTCACACTCAGGGCTTCGTGCTTGCCAGGAAGGCAATAAAGCCACTGAGCTATCTCCTGGACCTACAACTTCCATTTTAACCTTGTTTAACATATATTTTTTATTATTATGCTAACTTGAGATTTCTCATCTATTTTTCTTAGTACTTCTAAAGGTTATTTCATACATAGATTTTTTTTTCCAAATTGGTGTCTTTGGGCAGGTCATTAGTTAAGTGGATTAAACACCTACTCAGGCAGATGCAGAGACTGAATGTTTGATTCCCAGGACTATTGTGCCTGCTCTGCTCCCAGGACACACTGAGAAGGTGATTGAGATGGGGCGTGATGGTGCACGTGTGTAATCCATGCACTTGGGAGGCTGTAAACAGGAGGATTACTGTGAGTTTTATCTACACAGTGAGACCCAATAGACCTGCCGTAAAAAATTTGATGTTGTTATTGGGAGATCACTGTAGTTTTTTAATCTGATGATGTTCTCCATTGCTTAATCTTCCTGCATTTTATTTAAGGAGCTTAATGAGATGCAACAGAGAGAATCACATCATGGTAAACCAGTTTATATTAAATTCTAATATGTATGGCATAGGTATTAATGTAATAATAATTTAAAAGCATATTTATTATTTATAAAGTTAGAAATCCTCCTGTAGGACAGCTACAAATAGGGCTTGAAGATCAGAGAAGATTTGGAGATATGAATCTGATGGATGAATACATATGTAGGATGATATGAGAAATAAATAGTTTGGATAATCAAATAGTGAATTAGTCCTTTCCTCCTAAGATTCTCAAATCTATGTAACAATATAGTGATAGAGATATAGAGGGTAGAACCCTTTTTTAAAAAAGGAAAATTTAAGTGAAATCAGTATATGACTTAAAAGTCCTGGGAATCTACAGTAAGTGTAAATGAACATGTTTACCACTGATAACTTCTAAACAAATTCATGGGATTTATTTTGTACAAGCTTATGTAGATAACACTACATTATAATCAATGGGCAGATAACTGAAGCTATTGATTTATTTCACTGGAAATAAATTCACTAGTTTTCTGTAACAGCACAATGTTCTCAGCATTACAAAGCCTTAATATTTAAAGTACTTCATATACTATCATTAATGTTACAGCACAAATTAACATTTAAAAGTTTGTTCTGACAAGTATATAAAATATGTGAGAATACAGTACTACTTAGGAAAAGTGAGCATATTACCATAAATACCATACGCATTTTATGTTCTGGTTATTTTCAAATAATAACTGCTCACATTTTGAATTATCACGTTGGTTTTCTAGAAGTATTTGAACAAATAAACCATTAACTTTTTACTTTTACTCAAAAAAAACCCAAAGCACTTCAGGGTATTTCTCTGTGCTGAAGTTTGTAGGATTTTATTACTTGATCTCTTTTGGAGTTGTCATACCATAAACAATATGTTAACCTAATAATTGCATTAATGATTTATTTTTCCTTCTGCTTTTCAGAGATGTTTCAGGATAGTTAACTGTTAGTGTATTATCCAAATAGAAATACTGAATTGGGCAAGCAAATGAATTTGAGAAGCAAATATAAACTTCACTAAAATAAATCAGTTCTCTTTGGAGCTTTTGTGTTTCAAAGTTTATGCTAAATGGTATTATTTGCACCTAAGAAACATTATTCAACTCAGACATTTGCTTGTACAGTTCATTTTGTTTAATTTTTACCTTTGTCTCGCAAAACACTTGAGAATATTTAAAGACCCTTGAGAATATTTCCAATTCCAATATTTCCAATGTAAGCAAATCTATGAATTTTGTTTTTACTGGTTGATATTTTATAAGTCAGGAGTTTATAAAGACAAAATAGTCTTAGGTTAATGTTTTCTTCTTTATGTAACATTCTAGGAAAATCGTTCCTTTTAGATCTAGTCCCATCATTTAAATCATGTTTAATGCAATTTATTTGAAAAACCACATAGCCATTTACAAAAACCCATTAATGTGTTTGGTTCTATACTGACCAAGAGGAGAGGAAAGAAGTGTCCCTTGTAATAGTAATTATAATATATTTACAGTTTAAAAATTCTTTAGAAGTTAGTTTTTAGACAGTAAGCAATAAAGTAGTGTTTTTTCCAGCCATAAAATACAGTTACACTCAAAATAAATAAATGTTTATTTAACTTTCTATAGATTAAAATGTGTCATGCAGAAAGTTACAATGATTTCTTATGTCATGTGCCTTACGAAACTATTTTTGTTGTCTATTGGTACTATTGGCTAGATTCCCTGAGAAAGAAATTACAAGACACAGGTGAAGAATATATAAGACATTCAAGAAAATATATTATTGACAATAATACTAGTGGAAAGGAAAACAGAAATCAGGGGTCAGCAGGTGGTTTTCTGTTTTCTAATGAATGTATCTACTGACTACTATAGATAATGTTGAAATGGGACTCAGTCAGGTGTTAAATCGTGGAGTGGGATCCAGGCTCTCTCACTCTTGCACTGCTCAGTGGTGAAATGCTGAATGCCACTTGATGGAGATGCAACTTTATGGCAATCTCTTAAGAAGTCTGATAGTCAGAAGAATTTTGACAGGGATCCCAACAGACACATTAATATTTAGTTCATTCTAAAGGAAATGTGAAGTTTATCAAATTCACCATATCAACCTTGTTTCTTATCGTTTCTGGAAACAGCTCATTCAAAATTCTATTGAACTCTTCTTCTTGGGGAAATTTGGAAGGAAAATGGGACAAACAATTGGTCTACTACTTTAGTGGATTACTATTTATCTCTGTCTTCTTCCCCTTAAAATTTCTTTCAATCAGCAATACCTTTCTTAAACCAAGTGGTTTCCATGATGCCTTGACTTGGAATTTTTTGTCAAAGGCCATTACAATTGGGCAGGAGAGTTATAACAATTGGTGACCAACAACATTAACTTGAGTGTTAATATCTTCCTTTTTTGCTTCCCTTGGGTGTTATAGCTCTGCCATTTCCTGATGATCAGGATAAATCATAAATGACAAGATAATGACTTTCCTCTTTCTTGTTAGACCCTGAACATAAGGAGTCAAAATAAGGTCATGGTGATAGTCACTGAGTACAGTTCAGTTGGATTCCTATTGAGTTTCCTGAGAAAAGAGTTCACATTCCTATAAGCTGTGACTTTTACACTCATAGAATCAAAGCTCTGTGACTGCATGAGGAATAAACTCCACAGCTAGGTGACTGAGATTGACAATTGTGTTCTGCACTTTAGAAAGACAAGACAATAACAAGGTCTATATTTATGGGTTGCCTTGCGACCCAGAGGATTATTCTCTTTCCTCATAAAACATTACCTCTGAGATGGCATGTACTTACTCCAGTGCTTTATCAATCTTGTAGTCTCTGAATGTTATGGTATTTGATGTGAGCAGAGAACCACATAGTCATGAACCCATTCTCACATCTTTGTTATAATGTAGAACCTGTGCTTTGATGTGGTATTCTATAGGAAACTAAGCCTTTGGATTATGGTGTGAGTGGGGTTCTGAAGGCAAGAAAAATAATCCACACCAGGACTACCTATCTCTTTCTGTTAAAATAGCTTTGTTTTTCTTAAAAGGGGCCTGGAGTAACCACCAAATGGCTAATTAATCGTCTTAAAATATGTTAGTGTTGAGGACTCTGTTGTTAATGGTTTATATATCTAGCATATATTTCAACAAATATGTTCCCATGAAGTTATGGTAGACTACTACCAGGCTGCCAAGATTATAACTTGATGAGTCTGATAAGCTCAATTTATATGATCTTCTGGCCTCATGCTAACTGTGTGCTTCACTCACACCTACCCTCTATTGTGGTCCTGTAACAAACCTGAAGCTGTCTTGATATGTGGAAACTTAAACAGTTGCACTCATGTACAGATTATACTACTGCTACAGCTATAATAACTACTGATTTCATGAACCGATTTTGCCTGCAATAGAATAGCTAATGTTAAAGGCTAGCAGACATAAACTGTTCAAGGTTTGTTTAGTTGGATTATCTAGTACCTCTTACATGGTGTGTGTTCTCTGATAGGCATTAATATCTAACAAATTCTTTATGGTTTTCTGCTCAGTCACATATGTGTGTTTACATGTCCCTGCCTTAGAATTCATTATTCCCTATGTTTCAATACTGTTAGCCAATTAGTCAAATTTTTATCTTTGCCTATAAATATATGCACATACACATATTTGTTAACTTAGATTATGTCTCTTTTCCCACATATATTTCTTAGCAGTTTTCTATTATAGCCAGATCAGAGTTCATCTAAAGTGCAGCATAATACCAAGTTTAGCTTTTACTCCCCTATTAAACTGAACTACCTATGACCTTTTCAGATTTTACTGCTTTCCTCTTTTGCAGCTGGTGATGAAATGTTCCTTCAAAGTGGTTGTATACATGAGCTAAGATGGGGAACTAGTAACAGACAAGTATTATGAAGAAATTCTGCAAGCTTGCACATTAGGTTATGCTTATGTTCAATCCCAGGTGGGTGTTCCCATGAAGTTATGGTAGACTATTACCAGGCTCCCAAGATTATAGCACAATGAGTCTGATAAGTTCAATTTATGTGATCTTCTGGCCTCATGTTAACTGTGCTTCACTCACACATACTCTCTATTGTGATCCTGTAACAAACCTGAAGCTGTCTTTCTTTTTTAAAATATGTAATTCTATTTTCTAGGTTGTATAGACTTGCTCCTGAACACCTGTGTTCTGGATTTTGATGTTATTAGTACTGGCATTAACCCTATATATTGACTTCCAACTATGATACCTCTAAAATAATAAGATCTTCCAGACTGTACAACTTCATCCGTACATGGGCTGCTTGCATCACAGACTACAGTTAGTACAGAAGTCTTTGTTACTCTGGGTTTCATATATATCTAAAAGCTATACATATTGTTTAGGAGGGAGATTGTACCTCTGCCATAAGTAGATGTAGACTGAAAGCACTTGCCAGATGCCAACCAGCTACAGGTGTCATGCTCTTGGTCTTTCTAAAAAAAATCATGATCTGAGGAAATTTCCATTCATCACTTGTAAAAAGAGGAAAGTTTTATCAGTATTCCCAAGTATTAAAATACATTATCCCCAAAACATAAGGAGGATTATCATTTGTGCTAAGATTGCAATATTTCTCTCTCTGTGGCTGTCTCTCATCTATCAATTTCTTTAGAAAAATACAGTGTTCTTTCTACCAATTAAAGTCTAAACTTTGCTTTTATTACAGCCATCTAAATTTGTACAGATACTTTGTATGTCTTTCCAAGTTACTGTCGGGTAGCAATACATTGGATCACTGCTTTGTTCTGCAGGATATTTAGAAAATATAGGTCTACATTATAAGAGGATAAGAGATTTCATTAAACCTTGGGCAACAAGTGATTAAGAAATATTTCTTATCTTCTATTTAATGCAGCTATAAAGAATACTTCCCCTAGACCTTTAGATGGGGAACATTTCAGAACTTTCAATGATAACCAAAGGCCTTATGTGTGCCATAGTTTCACGACTATTGCTTCAGAGTATTTATATACCATAGATCGAATCCTCAGTAGCTTGCTTTAGAAAATATAACTGTCATAATTTGTGTATAGATGTTTTACCAAAGCCTTGTGTGGTTATAGGCTTTTCAAACAGAACTGGTCTGGAGTGTGATTCTAGAATCAAGGGTGTGTGATTGCTAAATGAACTCTCTGATTGATTTGGAATATAGATAGAATTAAGGATACCCAACTCTATGTATAAGTTCTATTCATCCTCACTGTGGGTATACTGGACAAAATATAAGTGTGGTGGTTTCCCAACTGGTGATCAGTTTGCTACACCCAACTGAAATGAACAAGCATGGTGCTGGGTGTGAAGACCCGCCTGACGACTGTTGCCAGCAGCAAAAGAGGCAGAGCTAGAGAAGCTGTTAAGAATGCTGTTTTGAGAAGCTGTTGGAGGCTGCTGGTTCTCCTGGGCTATTCTTCTGGGTGACCTTTACATGCTGGCTTTCTTGATGAATTTCGCTGTTCTTGTCAAAGGAGGAGATCAGAACCTTATCTTCATTTAGTATGGATACAGTTCACCTTGGGTGAGCTCTGGTCCTCATCTTGAGAATTGCTTCCTGGCTCCAGATGAGAAGATGGTGCACTGCTCAATCTCCTGGAGAAGCTTGTTACCTTGACTTTCCTGATGGGAACTTGACTTTCCTCATTGACAAGGGAAGTTTGTACCTCACTGTCACTGAAGATGGCTGTGGTACTTTTCATGGGAGCTACAGTTCTTACTTTGTGCATTGTTTTCTGGCTCCAATGCACATCTCTCAGCCAGCTAGCCCAGATCCTTCTTCTTTCATCCTTCATAGACTCTATAGTTTCCATCACTGACTTTGGGCCTTCCTAGCAGATATGTCAGACAGGCCTGCATAAGAAATTGTCATGGGCTCTAGAAATGTAGTTGGATTTGTGGGTGGCATTGTCATGACCTCTAGGTTTTCAGCTGAACTCAAGCAGAATATTAGGATCTAGGTTTGCACATGGATTCTTTGGCCTTTAGTATGTGGACAGATTTCCTGCACTCATTGCATATGATTCTTTGTTGATTCATTATAAAATAATCTAATAAAGTATGTCATATACTGTATTCTTCCTCTTGAAAAGACTCTAAACTACAACAATAAAGTACAGAAAGACACTGTTATTGCCTCTTGCTGTTGTTGCTTGTTTCTTGCTTGCTATTTGCTACTTCCCACCTTTTGCCTGACCTGCTTTGCCATGGACTAGTTCTCCTTTGTGGAAGTTTCTCTGCACAGTCACCTCTATGCTGCTTCTCTGCCCAGTCACCCTCCCTTGAAACCATCCAATTATAATCAAATCACTACAAAGTGTGACCTAAGTAAACCTGTCCTTCTTTAACTTTGGCAGCTGGGAATTTTCTTTCAGCAATGAGAAAAGCAACTAAGACACTATCTTACATGCATACTTAAATTTAGCTCATTAAGTAGCTGATTTTCCAACAGTCTACTTTCATTTTTTCTGGATTTGTCTGGGTTTTCATAGGTCAGAAAGAAAATATAATGGACACCATGTAGATTGTATCTTCTTGAACTTTAAGTGTTGTAGTACATTTTGCTATCGACTGCAGGATGCACTTTGATATTTAGTTATTATTTTGACTTAGTATGGAATAGTTAACTGGGTTTCATATATTTATTTCACATGCTGAGAGGTTGCTCTTCATATTAATTACACATTGGGCTTGTGTGTTAATTTCCAGGTATATAGATTCTAACCATGTATGTTCTAATACATAAGGAACAGGTAAATGATTATATGTCAATAGATGAACTTGGTGAAGCTGTTAAAAATCATTGCTGACTTCATGTCCTAGACAAACTAAGAGGAGATTGTCCTAGTTACATAAGGGGATCATAGAAGCTTCACATCTATTGGTAGTGATATCAACTCAGACACAGCTTCAACAATTATTGAAATGTATATTTCTAAATAGCATGCAACACAAACATATGAGCATAAATCTTTTTAGAGAAGAGTATAATAATTACTGTTTTAGTCTGTAGTGTACACTATATTCTGGCACTCATGACTTTTTTTTCTGTTTCCTTATTTTGCACTTAGTGTGGTAAAGACATCTGTAAGCATTAGGGGATTTCATGAATAATGATAGAGGAGAAAGGAATTGGCTGGAGCATTCACCTGAAAGAAATCTTCCAATTTTAGTTTCCACTGAAGCATCCCATATAGGACTATTAACCTCCACCTACAAGGTTACACAGGGGTTTTAGAAAACCTTTAGCCACCTAAGACTTTCTCATCCATAAAGGCTCACTTTAGGTGTGATTGTTCATGAGTATCCCTACTTATTTCTTCTCAAATTACATTTTATTCATGTTCCTGAGTCACTATAAGAATACAAAATACTGCATTAAAAATTAGTACTTAGAATTTTAGGACTGATCCTATATAGGTTTGGAGAAAAATGCTCCTGTAGATTTATATTTTGCTCTACTTCTAATTATTGAGAGAGGTTTATTTTATTTTGTTTTCTGCAGAATGGGGATTGATCTCAGGCCCTTATGCTTGCCAGGGAAGGCTTATTCTACTGAGCCATATCCTTGACCCCTAAGAGAGTTTTTGAAGTAATTATTTATTACATTTTCAGGAAGCCTAGTAGTCTTATGTCATACAAACTGAAAGGTACATACAGAACAGTAAAAACATCTGAAAGAATGACAAAAATAATTTATTGAAGATTTCCAGAATGAAGATGATGAAAAATAGTATTATCTCTGAACATCAGCTTAGTTTCTCCATATGTGATTTAGTTTGATCCATCTCAGTTCATCCAGGGTATGATTTGTGTGTCACCGTTACCACCTGTTTCCCCTTGTGGATTTTTCCAGAAATGGACAAATTCTGGAATGGACAGAGAACATTTCTGAGTGTATAAAAGATTTATTCAAGGATAAGCATATGATGTATAATGGCCAGTAAGATATGAGAAAAGATTTAGTAAGAGATTGTAAGAAATAAGGTTATGTGCTACCAACAGATAGTATCTAGAAGTGATCCTCTTCTTTATCTTTGGACTTTAAGGTTTATACATATGAAATGAAAATGTTCAGTTATGGTAGTTCAAGATGATTTGTCTGTCCCAGAATCATATTTAATGTATTAGGTAGTACTCTTCCTCTACTATACCTCCAGAGCCCATTCGGATGTTGAAATTCTTGTACTGGAATGTCAGACATCAGTAAAAGACATATTTCAGAGACCATTTTTCCAAAGATAAAGTTCATCAAATCCTTATACAGTTGCACTTCTGAACACTATACTTTTTAAAACCTTATTTTGCATAAGGCTTTCTAGGGAAATTCTGCCCTAAAAGATTGTTTACCCTTGCTTACATACATATCGTGCTTTCTGTTTCAGATAATGAATGCTGCTATACTTCTAGGAGAATCCAGAAAATTTAGCAAGTATTTTATCTTTGTGCAGACAGAGAATTAATAAAACACCATACAGAGATGGTCACAACTATGGGAAATGAAAAATTCATGATACTAGAATCACAATGTTAGGTTTATCACCATATATACTTATTTGATAATTGTTTATAAGATAATTCAAGTATTATTGTCTGTAGAAGAAATCACTGTAAGCTGGAAATTAAAGTTTAGTATCCTACAAGTAGAAATAACAACAAGCGAAAATAAAAAGAAACAACAAAAAACATGTTAAATATTTAGGTACTTCTATATAGTTGAAGTTATATTTCAAGAAAAACTTAAACTGAGAAAATTAAATATCTTCTGAAGGAGGAGACGGTATATGCAAGCTTATTTTATGCAATGTAGACTTATAATTACTTGCCTAGGCCATCCAAATGAGTATTTTATTACTTCATTTTATCATTTGGAATTGAAATGTCCCACAAAAATCATGTGCTGAAGGATTGATGCCCAGCTGATGAGAGCTCAGGGAAGAGATAGTATGGTGAGAATTTTAACTGCATCAGGTAGGTTAACCCAAAATCTCTCATGATGGAAGAAGATTTCATGACCAGACACTTCCCCTACCATTGACCTAGTGCTACTGCATCTGGTAAGAAGAGGGTCTAAAATGGGCTGCTGCTACCACTGTTGACCCAAAACTATGGTGATGGACAGAAGGAGAGTTTGAGACTGGCTCCTGCCTCCTCCACTGATGAACCTTGGGGCCCTGAGATCAGTGGGAATACTGGGGACACAGAAGGACCCCAACTGGAGAATACTCAATGGACAGGCAAGACTAGTGAGTGAGACAAGCTGTACAGCAGTAGGAGCAATTTGGGCCAGCAGATGGGAAGGTATGTAAACCAGTTCCATGGATAGAGACCAGGACACATGGAATAGAAGTGGGCTTGTATAGCCACTTGCTTTTTTTAATTTACTTCCCCTCTTTTTTATTTAAATAGCTGAGAAAAGTAAAAGCCATAGAAATCTAATCACATATCTCAAATCAAGATACAAATATCAGACCTAAACTCAGCACAAATCCATCTAAAACCTTGGCTAGAGTACACATCCTGGGTTCAGACTTGGATTTATCATGGAACTGTAGACACTAGAGGAATCTCATTATTTTCTGATAGACTTTTCTCCTGGTAGTAAGCTTTGTTATCTATTTTTACAAAGACTTCAGAATATTTTGAGTGCTCCTTTGGTGTTCACAAAGTTATTCAGCTGCTCTTTGAGCGTTTGGAAGTATCTTTCCATCATTTTTGTAATAAAATTATGTGGGATACATCAATTTATGCTTGAGGTTGCTTTCTTTTAGGACTGACAGCAGTTCACTCAGCTCTGCTTGACACAGGGCTTGTGTTGAAAAGTCTGCTGTGGTTCTGATTGGACTTCCTTTATAGGAGATTTATTTTTTTCTCTAAGAACTTTAAGTATTCTGTTCTTGTGTTGAATTTCTGTAATGTTGACTTTTATATGTCTTCACGAGAAATTTTAAATCATGGCTAATTGGAGCTGTATATACCTCACATACAGTGTATCAATTTCTATGCCCATGATTGACAGATTTTCTGCCATTACTTCTATGAACAGGATTTTTATGTCATTTGTACTATTTCCTGCTTTTTCATAGACTCTGATCGTATTATATTTTTCTTCTTTGCTTCATCTATCTGATGCTGGAGTGATGTTGAAGGACCTTTATAAAAATCCCTCAAAAATTTTTATAATTTTTTTCTTTTCATGATTGCTAACAACAAACCTAACTTCTATATATGATATCTAGAAGTTGTCCTTGCATTGATTCATTATACTACATATACTGTCAAAGTATATTTAACCTCTTGAATATCTTTTGAATCTCTTTCATAGCTTCCATTTATCTTATGTTGGGTAATCATGATTTCTATCATTTTTCTAAGATCCTCTTTTTTATTATCTCCATCTACTTTAGGTTCATTGATCATGACCTTCATAGTGATCCAAATCTCTTTAATTATCTGAGAAATTTTTTATAGTTTAATAGTTTCTAATTAGTAAAAAGAAAGGCTGAAAGGACAGCCAACATTTTGGCCCTAGCCATTCAAGGTCAGTGAGGAATCAGGACATAAGGAACCTACATCCTGTAACTTAGTGGTGTCCTAAATTTTCTTTTACTTTTTCTAAATTTTATGATCAAGGAGATTACGGAGCCACAAGGAAAAGTGATCAACCATGTATAGTATGCCTTACGAGAATCACATGGAGAGGAAACATTCTCTCAGGCTTTCTAGACAGCAAATTGGTCAAGCAATGGCCACGAATCATCCACACGGCTGACACTGACAAAGGATCTACAAACTGTGGTACAGGGCTTCAGGGTATATCCTGAGGGGATTTGACTGACCTTATCAGATACAAAAGTTACATTTTTTGTTATGTAGGTCTTGCTTTATCTCAGTCTTAACCATCTAGCAGAAAAGTATAAAAACAAGGTATGAAAGGTAAAGTCATATTAATAGGCTGAATGTAAAAGGCTCAAGTCAACAACTTCTGACATTGCTAGTCCTATGGGTAACCCACTACTATTATGGACTACTGGACTATATTGGATTATTTTTATTCATGCACCTACAATATTTAAATGGCAATGGAATACCCATCTCCAATAAAACTAAACAAAAAAGGGGATATAAATGAAGGACCATTTTGTATCTGTATATTCAAAATAGCTAGGAGAGATTTGTACTAATATTGTTTGAACAGGATATCATGTCTGCATCTTCTACTATGAATAACCACTATGGAGACAACAATATACAATGTATGAATTATTGCAAATGTCCTACTAACCCATTTTGAAACTGTCTCATTGATACTTCTTTCTCAATAAAATTAATATTAAAAATAATTAAAAAAATCAATTGGCAATATATATATATGTGTATCTGTAGCTATATCTATCTACATAATCTATATTTATATCTATTTGGCCTCATATGTAAATAATATTTATCCATCTATCTTGTCAACATAATTACATATATATATCTTTTAAAAAGCCACAATAAAGTGATCTTTTGGTCTATTCACATTTGAAACTCGGTGGACAGGACTCCTTGTAGAATGATCCCACTATGTCATGAGTGAATGGATCATAGAAAAAAAAAGTAGTGGGAGTGTTTTATTGAGGGACATTGCAGCTCTTTATGTATCTTAAATCGTTGTATAAAATGCATTGAATTTAGTGATGCAAGATATAAACTTTAGTGGAGGAGTGAGGTTGCTCTTATTGAGGCTGTACCATTCTTAAATTGAAGGTTAAAGGGAAACCACCTGGGAATGGTACCATAGAATTAGACCTAGAATTTAGGAGATTTCATCAAGTGACCTTGAGTAGGAAGTGCTAACCTGAGGGAGGCTTATTATTGCCCTACAACTTCCCATCCTGTGATTACCCAAGAACAGGGGAGGCAGCAAATAAGTTGACATGAATGTCATCTCTGCAGGCGCCAACCATGACCCAGATGCCAGATGGCTGTTGAGTGGCTTGGAGCCTACAACCTCTTGTTCCATGTGGTTAGACTAAATGTCTGGATCTATGAATTTACCCAAAAGAGATGGCTTAAATACAAGAGAAAGAAAGAAAGAAAGAAAGAAAGAAAGAAAGAAAGAAAGAAAGAAAGAAAGAAAGAAAGAAAGAAAAGGATTCAATATGAAGGAACCTAATATCATTAGTTGATACGTTTTAGTCCTCTATTCTTTTGATACCCAGCACTGTGGGGGTTTTGGGGAAGATGAAAAGCATTCCAGACACTGAAAACATCTTTAGATATTGGCATAGTAATAGTGAGTAAAGTTACAGTAGGTTATTCTTGTGTGGTAATAAAGAATTCCAAAATATCAATCACTTAAAAGCAAAAATGCCTTATTTTTTACTTATGCCACTATGTGGGCTAGCAGATGAGCTTTCTCCTCAGTCCTTCAGATGCGTGTTTACAGCGAGCATCATTAGCATTGCTGGTTTTCCCATGCAGGGCTGAGCACAGGTCCCACACTGACAAGTGCCTGCTGCGGCTCAGAGGAAGTATTCACAGCTCACTACTCATTGCTGAGAACTAATGGCACTTTTATGTCTAATCACTAGGGAGCCAGGAAGCACAGGTTTACCTTGTGTTTGGAAGATAGAAAAGTCGCAAATGTTTTACGAGTAGTAGTGATGTCTGTCTTTCATGAGTAACCATTATTTAAAAGTGAAAACAGGGTCAAGGACATAGGTCAGTGGTATAAGTGTCTGCCTGGAAAGCACAAGGTGTGTGGAGTTCCATCTGTGGAACAAAAATATATATATATAAAATCATGTTACTTTACTGAGACTGAAGAAACTCATAGATTCTTGTGTTTTACCAGGTACATGCTGAATGAAAAGGGTTGAACTCAATTGTTCTACCTAATGAAGTAAGGAAAACACAAAGGTGAGGAAGTCCTGCATGGAGAAGCTGGGCCTCATGCTAAGGTGACTGACTTTCATATACACAGTCATCGGGTAATTACAATGGTTAGCTTTACTGTAAGGTTAACGATAAGTTAACCCCAAATTTTCACAAAGTCTGCAACTGTGAAATCTCCTTTATGAGTGCATTATTTGTTCTGAGAAAATTAAAAAGCTGTTGTAAACATCCATGTAGGCCCCAAGCTGGGGAAACAGGAAGAACGAATGTAGAAAAGTGAAGGTATAAATCAATTGGACATGTTACCAATGTAAGTCTTGGGAAGTTTTAATTATTGGAGAGGGCATTGAATTGTCTTTAGAATATAGTATAGAATAACTAGAATAATTTTATTTGAAACATAAAAGCCTCAGTAGTTTAACTGGGGTCATCACAATACTCCAACACATTATATAACATTCCTTCTTTTGCACTAGTCTGTATTACGCCCCTGCTCACCTGTTCACCAGGTGGTTCACACAATAGTTAATAGCCAAGAGAAATCTCATGTTATTTCTATATTTATAGCAGAAGTAGCTGGTAATTGTAAGCAAAATATTTTAATGTGCATTTTATATTCTTCAGTTCTACAAACTTGTAGGTTTTTCAAACTAATTTGCTACGTAAACAAACAAATGATATTGGTCATCTATGGTCCAGCTCGACTTTGGATGAGAAGAAGGTAGATCATTTTGGCTTCAAATATCTTTTATTTCTTGACACTGGACTTTAAGCTCACAATATTCTGAGTTTTTAAGATAAAACTACTTTTAGCCTACAAATTATGCTCTACAAGAAGAAAATTATACTCTTTACATTAAACTCTTTTACATACAGAAGATCTTAATAATATGTTTCAAAAGAAGTACAAGACGTTAAGGGAGTTTTTACTAAAATCAAGATATATTTAATTTTTCGGATCATGCATCACAACAAATAAAGTGGCCTTTAGATATTAGTAAGTGTGGCTGTTTTGAAAATGCTCAGTGAGGAATGTAACTTGTGAGGCATGCTTTTGACAGGTGGAAGGGCCAGCCGCTCGCAGGAAGACAGGACCCGACAAGCTGCCCTTGGGGGGTTCTCTGTGCCAACAGCTCCACCCCTGCCCTGCTCATAGAGGCACAACTCTGCATTTGGGCACTGGGCACTGCAGCCCCCTGCCTGCTTGTGGTTCGTGTTTTCTCAGTTACATAGTCTCTGCTTTTTAAAAATGCTGCATAAAAACAGTCCCTCTAACTTAAGTCAGCTCAGTGTGCCCAGACTTTTGACTGTAGAAATTGAAGCTTCTAATGCCTAAATGAGTATTCTAAGTGGGAAATTTCAATAAATTGAGTGGTGGTCAATGGACCTTTCTCTTACAGCCTTCCTTTCATCCAGTACCATTACTTCCATGTAGGGGTTGTAGCTTGGGGCAGATGTTGCCACAGGGCTCATGAATGCCAGAAATTTTTTTTTTCCATTTATTTTTATTTTATTAAAATACAAATGTCAATCAGATAGTTTCAAGACACCTTAACCATACAGAGTCGATGAATTAATACATTGCAAACTGTTTTCATAACGTTTTGGTACTGTACAAGGTGCATACATGAAATTATATTTACAGGTTTTTTTATAGCTGAATTATATCAAAGATTCAATAATTA